>JAVKPL010011263.1:60000-115699 GCA_032173675.1 Gastrolobium villosum
TCATATATGAAAGTAGGCTTAATGATCATAACTATGAATATGATAATAATGTATAATTCTAAGAGTTAAATGCTATGTGAATTGAGGATCCCGTGATTTATTGATCATGGAATGCCAGAGAAGAGTGCGAAGTGCCTAAAGGTTAAGTTGTGGGATTAATATTTGATAAGAGTGTAATGACTCTAATTGTGAGTACGGTTGGGGAGTTATAAATAATAAACGCTCTTCAATGTAATTAGAGCATAATAAAGTATGAAATGAACCTTGGCCCTCCTATAGGCATGACACGGTCCTGTGTGGGAAAATAGACGAGATGAGTTTTAATTGTTTAACTGTTATAACAACTAACTGTGGGCTAAGTTAAAGTAGTAAAATTTGACCCTAAGTACATAGGCCTTGGGATCAATGAAGATATAATTGTGTTTTAGGGTCGTTTGAACTATAAGTTTGATAAGTGGACTTAATTAAGTGATTTGAATAACATATAAGGTGTTTGAAGAGTTTGAACCTTAAATGGACCTTTATGGTCACTAGTTGGACAATTGCTTGAATCAAGTAAATGAAGTACATAACTAGTGACAAGGGCTAATGAGAGCCCTAGGTCATTTTGAGGTTATGTAAGTTGTAAGGCGTGTCCTTGCACATTGTCTAAGCTAATAGGTTAAGTTATGATGAATTGAGGTGTGAAAGGAAAATGGTGCCTAAGCCTATGGCTTCGGCCATATATAGACATTTGTGGGCTTAGAGACTTTGTTAATTATTAATTGGTACCTATGATACACCCTTGGGTCACTCCTAGTGTAGATATGTAAGTGGAACCATGTGGTTGCTTGTTCCACAAGTAATCACCTAGTTATAGTCCTATATGTTAAGTTTTGAAAGGATTAGTAATGAATTGTTATTGACATGTAATTGGTATATGAATATGTGAAGTAAGATTATGATAAGGTGAAATGACATTAAACTAATTGGTATGTCATATATGTAAAGTAAAGGAATCATATAAGTGTGAATGTCTTGAAATTATATTTGACGATTGATCTATTAAATAAATATTTGACATTGATTCCTCCTCTAGGTCTATATCTAAAGACTCTCTGATTGTGGATCAAACATTGGAAGGAGAGTTTTAGCTTTCTTGCTAAACATTGGTAAAACGTAAGGTAAGCTCTATGTTTAAAGAGTATATTCTTACTTGTGTGCTCCACCATGGTTAGTGGACTATGGTTGGATTGTATGATTGTATTTGATGCTTTGCATAGATGCATTCATATAGAGCTATATGATAATATGATATGTTTTGTTCTGATGTGATTTATGTAAATGATCTTTGGCCATTGATCGTTTGTACACTGATGTCTGCTTGGGGTCGGCCCTTGGGACTGACTATGTACACTCTGATATGTTCTGGTTCCGCTTGAGGTCCTCCCTTGGGAACACGTGCGCTGAGTTCCGCTTGGGGTCCTCCCTTGGTAATGACTACGTACAGCTTTGATATGATATGTGTATATGCTTTGTTCAGTTATGATATTTGTTTATATGATGCCTTTTATACTTTGTATCTGACTTTCATGCAGGAGTGGGCCCAGGGTATGGAGAGTTCTTTATAAACCTGGAGCTTATTGAGATTTGTTATCTCACCCCGTTTGGGGACATCATTTCAGGTGTACAGATTGCAGGTGAGCCTTTACGGGGCAAAGATACGACCCGTGGCTAGAGGTGCCGTAATGGAGATGTGTATTCTGGATGATTCTTCATCACTGAGTAGAGACATGATCTGTGGGTAGAATTATGCTGCCATTATTCTGGAGGACATGTATTATTGCTTATTCGTGTTTTATTCAGGTTGAGATCATGATGTATGATCCATTATACTATATATGTTTTGTATATGTTTTCTGTTTTGATGGATGTACATTTGTATACACAGGCATGTTATATGATAATGTAGTGTTCAAATATGTGCATGTGTTGAGTCATGTATATTGTTAGACTTTGTGGCATGGAGCTAACTATGCATGCGCCCATGGATGGACATTAGGTCCATTGTTGGACAATATATGATTATATGATATGTTTATAAGGTATGGATTATGAGAGAGGGATTTAATCCCCATTTGTTCAGTTTACAGTCGTTCCGTTGTCCGATTTTAGACTCCGTCTGGATTGATACTGGTTGTCATATTCGGATGGTCAATGGCCATTACGTATGGTCACTGATGAAAGAGGAATGTTTAGTAAAAGAATTATGATGGATAAGAAAGAAAGGATATAATGTTATATATCATCCGAAACGAAATAAAGAAAAAAAGAAAAAAGTTAGCTCATATTTTTTTAAGCTAATGCAAGATTATAAGTTAAGTCTTCCGCTGATGCATGTGTTGGACAAGTGGTTTCAATACTCAAGAGGTGAGGTGAATTGAGTTTTATAAAATCTTTTCACAAAGTGTCTCCTTTGATATTTTAAAGACTATTTCTTCAACAAAGTGATTTAATAAGAAAAAATCTAAGTGTAAGAGCAAGTGTAGTGATCAATAAATTAAGCAAGCGAATATATAAAGATAATCTAAAATGCAATTTTAATACTTAAATAAAGAGATTAAGGTTAGAGAAATTGCAAACTAGATATATCCTGGTTCGGTCACCACCACCGTTATCTACGTCCAGATTGAAGCCGCTCGATCAATTCTTTTCACTAACTGTCAAACTTGAGGGTGCTTGACAAACCACTATAACTTTTCAAGATTTCGGACTCTTGATGCCTTACAATTTTTCGCTCCAAGTTTTCTTAGGAATTTGGTGGCCTCTCAAGTGTATAGGGTTCACTCCCCTAACTATTCAAGAAATCAAAGGAAGATGTTTAACAATGGCTAAGTACTCTCAAAGTACAAATAACACAAGTTGAAGAAGAATGATTGTTGACACTCTAACAAGAATAAAGCTCAAAAAGAATTTATGATCAAGAAGATAAGAATAATATAGAATGAGAATTAATGAGTAATAATGATCAAGAAGTGTGTCCCATCAAGGGGAACAATATTCTCTATTTATAAAGGGCCCCCATGGCCTTTTTCATACTCATTTTCGCAAACTAGTTGTTTTATAGCCGTTATTTTGTCTTCTGCATAGTAGGTAATCGATTACCATTGTGTGGGTAATCGATTACAATGAAGGGTAATCGATTACCATTGCTTGGGTAATCAATTACTAACCTGTTGAAAGGTTGGATTTCACCCAAAAATGGTTTTCTCTTAATTCAAATCAGTTTCAACTATTGTTTAAACATTTTATGAACATTGAAAACTATATTCTCATGCTAGGAATGTATTTGAACGTCAAACGATAATTAAATGCATGTATTTGAAAAATACTTTGAGCTTCGTTCACGTAAGGAATCAATTACCCTTTCGAATGATCCTAAGTCCTATACTATGTTTACTTGAAGATTGCTTGGACTTAGAGACTTCTCTTGAAGCTTGAGTCTTGACATTGTTTAGACTTCTTTTTTATGGTTGCATCTTGAAGCTTTCTTTCCATCTTTGTTTGTTATCATCAAAATCGTTGAACCTTTATATTCTTTTCGTAGAGTGCATTGGTTCCACATCATGTTTTAGTACCATAGGTATGTTAATTGAACCGGCTCGAGACAGAGATGTTACAATAACAATAAGAAGTACATGGTCAATCTGACTCTTAGATTGTCTCTAAGACACCTATGTACTAACACATGTATCTCTATGACCTGTGCGAAGAAAGGATATTGCACGAGTATGGAATTAATCTTGAGTCGAGTGGCATGACAATTATCCAGCTCTTACTCTATTTTTTTTTTTAAGATAGTTTAGTATAACTCAATCACCATCAAATACTCCTAAAAATAAAAATAAAAATTTTCACAAAAAATAAAGATAGTCTTTAGAATCATCCATTAAGTAATCGATTACATGATTAACCCAGTTCGAGCCAAGTAGAATTACGAGGGCGGCAAAACTCTCCATATCAAGTTTTTAACATAGTTGTATATCTAAGACTCAAACTCAAGACCACCCGCCCAAATTGGAAAAATCTTCGTTAGTTGAACCACGTGCTTAATGGTAAAAATAAAAAATAAAAATGAAACATTATAGACTAATTAACATTAAACTCGTTAAGATAAAGAAATTGTTAATATTAAATCAATCTTAATAATTACAAAAAAAGTTTGGAAAAAAGGGGAATTTGGCAATCAATTAAGTTTAAAATAGTTTCTGAATCTTAGCTCCCAAAGCACGGCGAATTTGCTACTATCCAAATTTAACCAACAAATTACACACAATTTGGTGTTGTTCAAGTTTAGCCCACAAATCACATGCAAATTTGGTGTTTCCTTTAAGTTGGGTTTTGGTCGCAAATTTTAGAGTTTAAATTGATACTTCTTTGAAAATATAAGCCATACTTAATAAGTCATAAATTTGATTGAGACTATATTTCTTAAATTTGGCTTTGAATTTTTTTTCTTGATCTCTCCTAACTAGACCGAATGGGATTCGGATTGGATCCATTGATGTCTAGTCTTGATTTACATTAATATACGCTGATTTGTTAATAACATATGAACGGGCATTGAGAGTTGAGACTACTCTACAGGGAAGGTTATACTTATAGGTTCCTGTTTGGAGCATCTGATAGAGAAGATAGGATAGGATAGTATATCCTACCATGTTCTAATCAATTATTTGGTGAGCTTGTAGGATAGGATAAAGTTTTCAGGTTGGCTCATTTTATCCTACTAAGAGCATGATAACTTATCCCAAGAGAGGGTTGGGTCACACTCCAATAGGATAGGATACAAAAAATAAATTTATTTTATTCCAATTTAACCATCGTTATCATCTTCTCCCTTGTCCCCTTCATCACTGACCGATTCTGATACCCTTGCCACCAGCTGGTCTGGCCACAAGGCATGTGAAGGGCCAAACGTGGAAATTAGTTAAATATTTTCTCTCTTGCTTTTAACCCTGTCGATTCGATTATAACACTCATTCTCCCTCTCTATTCGCGGCTTCAATTCAACTCCACGGCGCAGATCCGAGGAGTTTCACATCGCAATCTTTATCTTCCTTTGTTTCTCTTTTTCCTTATTTTACTACCAATCCTTCAACGTTGTACCAGACATCGTTGTTTATTTATTTATTTATTTTTTACTGTTTTTCTGAATCGCTCAATTTTCTCTCTGTTAAGTTCATTAATCAGTGATTCTTTGTTATGAATCTGAGGTTGATCTGATTATTTTCCCTTCAAAGTTATTATCTTCGAATCAAACCATTAGATTTTGATTTGTTATTCGATGGTCTGTTCAGTTTCCAGGCAAAAAGTTCATATTTTTAGATTTATTGGGTTTGTTGTGTACATTCTGCATATTTGATGGATTGATTTGTTTTTGTTTACTTAAGTATTATGTATAATATTATACTGAATGTGAGCTTAAGATTTGTTTTGTTTCATAGCAGTCTCCTCTGTGAAACTTGCATAATTTGGTCATTATTGTGGTAATTGAATGTATTGTTGATGTTTTAAAAAAATTATGGTTTCTATAACATCATTTTTTCTATGCACAGATTGACATGGATTCGGAGGAGCATCATGATTTTCTATATCAGATTTGATATTGGAGAAAATGTTTTATTATAGAATACTATTGTCTCGTGGATGCTAGATATACAAATTGTGAGGGATTTCTTGCTCCATATAGAGGCTATCAATACCATCACAATGAATGGAGACATGGGTATACACCAATATATAAGGAAGAACTCTTCAACATGAGACATTCCATGACAAGAAATGTGATAGAGAGAACATTTTGACTGTTAAAAATGCGTTGGGCTATACTTAGGAGTTGATCTTTTTATCCCATCAAAATCCAAAATCGCAAAATATTTTGTCTAAAATTATAATTATTAGAATTGTATAAATAAATTTTAAAAAATTAAAATTAATTTATAATATTTATATGATATTTTATTAAAAAGGGTATTTTAGTCCATTTATATCATATCCTGTTGATATTTGGTGCATCTCAAACACATGATTGGATAACGTAATCTTATCATATTGTTTATCCAGTGCACATCAAACACAAGATATGATATGTGCTTATCCTTTCCATATCATATCCTATCCTTATCCAACTCTTTTAACCTATCCGTTCGTATCATATCCTGTCCACCAAACGGGCCCATAACATTTTCGTTTACAACCTCTTACAGCTTTATTTTTGCCGTTGATTTCCGTCAATCAACCGTTAAGATTTTCACAAATCAAATTAATTAATTAATTATTAATTCACAATAAATGATAACCGTTGATTGACGGAAATCAACGGTTAAAATATAATTGTAAGAGATTGTAAACAAAAATAGGTTGTAAGTATAACATTCTCCCTATTCTATATAACATGACTCAAATGTAACTCAGTAACTGATTTGTCAATCATGGCATTTGTTCAACTTCAACAGAAGATAAGGTGATATGATAACTTTTGCCCATCCTTCAAAGGGGACCTGTTCGGGTCATGTTGAGGGAAAATATTTGAGATCAACCATACTCCCAATGATGATGTTCTACTAGGAAATTGTTATATTCTCATATTATTGGATATTAATGTTTCTCATATTATAAGAAATAAATTTATTTCTTATATATACGTAAAATTATATGGGAGTTATGTGGGTCTATGTAAGGAGAAGATAAAAAAAAAAATATCTCACATATTTTTATAAGCGTATGAGATAAAATTATTTTCTAATCATTATTAGTAAAACATATAAAAAAATAAAGAATAATGTTTTTTTTTAATCAAGAATAATGTTATTTACACACGCTAAAACAGACACCGTATATTGGTATAATTTTTACATGGGAAATGTAAGAGCTATGCAATAGGAAGGAAAAAAAGTCTTGCTGTACTGACAAGTCTCATCGATAACTATTTTTTTTTTTAAATTTGTGGGTCCCACCCAAAGTTGTATCTGCAAGAAGTTAATTTTCCTTCCTTTTACATAACTCCTACATCTCTCTTTTTACAATATTGATTTTCACTGATGTTGCCTTATTTTTTTGTATAAAAATTATATGAAATATTAATTTCATTAAATAATTTAATAATGCACAACTAAATATAAGGATAAACCATTTTTTGCATTAAATAATTTAATAAAGTACAACTAAATATAAGTATAAACCATTTTATTTTCACTAATATCTTAATCATTAATTCTCCCCTACCTTTACAGTTTTATAATTTGGTAAAACAAAATAAAGAGAAAATGTATCAAAATATATACTTTTGTTATTTTATTATTAAAAAGAAGGAATGTAGAAATAATATCACAAAATGCTTTTTGTAAACCAATAACAAGAAACATTAGCAGCGAAGGATATGAAAAAGAAAAGTAAAATAATAAGCATGGGTCGGGTCGGGTCGGTTTTAAAATCAGACCAAACCCAACCCGAAACTTGCTCCTTTGGAGAGATTCCTTTTTCTCCACAAACGACGACTTTGTTTCTGCGTTCAAGCGTTCAACCCTTGTGAGCATCTCCTCTTCCCTCTAACCACCATCGCCATGCACAGATCTGAACTTTTTATTTTTTTTTTCTTTTTCGTTAAATAGATTTCATCTGATTCTATAATTGTTTCGTTTTTTTTTTTTTAATTAAAGTTTCCATGCTCAAAATTTTGAATTTTTAATTAACCCTTAATTTGGGAATTGATTCCTAATCAAGTAATCATAGGGTTAGTGGGAGGCTTGTTTTAATTCAAATTAATTGTAAATACTGAACCCAAAAAGTTGACCTTTTTGCTTAATTTGATTGTACCAAGTATTTCTCATGGGATGGATCCAAGTTGTTTTTTTTTTTTTTAATGCCATTTTGATTTTTTTTTTGGGGGATGTGAAAATAACTAGTCTGGTTCATTTATGAGATTGTGTTAGCATGTCCTGCAGAAGTAGCTAATCCTTTTTATTTAAAATTTACCCCCATATTACATTCTTTGAACATGGTTGTTTGGTTTGTTAGTTGTTTTTATATTGTTGAATGCTATCTAAGTTTTTTGAAGTTTTTTCTTTTTTAATCACTTATTCATATTTTTATGACCTCTGTGTTGTAACTTGTGAACCTTTGCAGAGTATTTAGCTTCTTGCAAAAGCTTTTAATTCTGATTTAGAAGCTGTTATCAAGAATTTGCTGTGATGGCTGGCCAAAGGAGTACTTATGGTAAGCGCTCCCACTCTAAATCTGACTATGATAATGGAAGTAATAAAAGGAGGAATTCAGGTGATGATAGAGAGCAGTTTGTGATTGATTCAGAAGATACTGTGTATCGTTATTTGTGCCCTGCTAGAAAGATTGGCAGTGTTATTGGTAGGGGAGGTGAGATTGTTAAGCAACTGAGGATAGAAACTAAGGCCAAGGTTAGGATTGGTGAGACTGTGCCTGGAAGTGAAGAGCGTGTTATTACTATCTATAGCTCAAGTGATAAGACTAATGCTGTTGAGGATGGTGGCAATTATGTATCACCTGCTGAGGATGCTTTGTTTAAGGTGCATGACAGAGTGGTTGCTGAAGACTTACATGTTGATGAGGATGATGATGGGGTTCACCAAGTGAATGCTAGGCTGCTAGTACCATCTGATCAGATCGGTTGTGTTATTGGAAAAGGTGGGCAGATAGTTCAGAGCCTACGTAGTGACACCGGGGCGCAGATTCGTATACTTAAGGATGAACATTTACCCTCATGTGCCTTGAGCTCTGATGAACTTGTGCAGGTAAACTGGATGAGACTTTCTTAGAATTGCATTTTTTTTTTAATTTTAAATTAAATTTATAATCCTTTTCAGTTGTGTTTTTTTCCCTTTTTAATGTATCTGTTCATCAGGGTTAGTAGTTTAATTGCTATCTTGATGGCTTGATTTTGTCCAAATATTGTAGATGCAGTCGCTGTGCTTGACAAATTTTGTACCTAAATTAGATGTTTTTTTTGGATACTGTTGGATTTGAGTGGAGAGTGGAAGCCATTACCATATATCTTTGCTTATAAATAATAATGTGTTTTCTATTGATTTTGAAACTCCAGATTTCTGGAGATGCTGCAGTGGTGAAGAAGGCTCTGTATCAAATTGCTTCTAGACTTCATGATAACCCTTCACGGTCTCAGCATCTGCTAACTTCTGCTGTTCCCAGTGTATACCCTCCCGGTGGTTCACTCATGGGTCCAACTCCAGGAGCTCCAATTATGGGGATAGCTCCTCTTGTCGGTGCTTATGGGGGATATAAAGGTGACGGTGGTGACTGGCCACGGTCCTTCTACTCACATCCAAGGGATGAAGCATCTTCAAAGGAGTTTTCAGTTCGATTGGTTTGTCCAACAGGAAACATTGGAGGCGTAATAGGAAAAGGTGGTGCTATAATAAATCAAATTAGGCAGGATTCTGGTGCAACAATCAAAGTTGATAGTTCAGCAACAGAAGGAGATGAATGCTTAATAACCATTTCAACAAAAGAGGTGAAATATTGATCACCCAGTGGACCATTTTTCTTTATGTTCTTTAAGTGTACTTTTGTGGTATGATTTTTGCTGGGTTTGTGATATTTTCCAAACTGTTCTAATACAGGTCTTTGAAGACACTTTCTCTCCAACAATAGAAGCAGCTGTGCGTTTGCAACCCCGATGCAGTGAGAAAGTTGAAAGAGATTCAGGAATCATCTCATTCACTACCTGTCTGATGGTGTCATCCTCCCGAATTGGTTGCCTTATTGGTAAAGGAGGATCTATCATAACTGAGACGAGGAGGCTTACCAAAGCTAACATTCGCATTCTGTCAAAGGAAAATCTTCCCAAAATTGCATCTGAAGATGATGAAATGGTGCAGGTATGGGTACTTCAATACTTTGGTTAGGTTTAAAGTTGTCTTCTTTGTGTGATAAAAAGTCCTAACATCTGTCCTATAATGTTGGCTTCCCCCCTACACCCCTCTTGATTAGATTTCAGGAGAACTCGATGTTGCCAAGGATGCTCTTGTGCATGTGCTTACACGGTTGAGAGCAAATCTTTTTGATAGGGAGG
Source organism: Gastrolobium villosum (assembly GCA_032173675.1). NCBI lineage: Eukaryota > Viridiplantae > Streptophyta > Magnoliopsida > Fabales > Fabaceae > Gastrolobium > Gastrolobium villosum. The sequence continues at coordinate 70,106 of JAVKPL010011263.1, forward strand.
GTGCTGTCTCTGCATTCCTTCCAGTTCTGCCTTATCTTCCTGTTTCAGCTGATGGATCAGATGGTCTAAACTATGACAGTAGAGATGGTAAAAGACATGGACGCGGGCATTCATATTCAAGTGCTCATGGAGGCTCAAGTGATTTTGCAGCCGCTGATGCTTACGGAAGCTATGGAGGTTCACAGGTACATCTCTATAATTATACTTGAGTTTGGGAGAATATTTGCATGTGGTTGAGTTCTTCAAGTTAAACCATTATTTCTTGTTCTCTCTGTATAATATTGATCCATATATTGTAGCTTGGTGGTAGCAGCGCTTATGGGGCTTATGGAAGTTATTCTTTGGGACGAACTAGTACTGCTGGGTAACCAACCAATCTTTCCTCATGTCCGACTTTTTCCTTGAGTTTTTTTTTTCCTGTGTGATTTCTCATCTTAGATGAATATAAGATATCTGTTTTGTAGATGAACCTAACATAAGATAACTGCTCTGTAGATGAATCTTAGATTTCTGCTGTGATATTTTTTAAGGACTGAATGGGTTGGTTGGGTGCTACTACCAACCCTGTTTGAAACCTTTGTTATGAAAGCTTATTATAACTTTTTGCTACTTTAGCTTTGAGTTGTGCTGTTTATGGGTACATTTCTGTTATAGAATTTCACTGTTTCTGGAATTTTTTCCGTATTTTCTGGTTTTTGTTTTATCACATCGTTTTCTTTTGTATGGTACAGAGAAACATTTTCTGGAAAATGCTTTCAAATGTTTAGTGTGACAGTCTACAGAAACTAATATCTAGTCTATTATTCCCATTTGCAACCCATGACGGGAAAATGCCTCCCTTTTTAACAAAAGAAATTAAACTCTAAAAGATTGAGAGGGTGTATCAATCTTCTATAAAAAATATTTTTGAACTTAAAATGTTCTCTTGAAAAATATTCTTACCTGAAAATGTTTCCTGAAAAGCTATTTTTCAGAATCAAGTGACTTTACATTCCTAATTTCCTTCTTCCGCGTTGCTAATGTGAAGAGGCCATTCTTACTGATATTTTATTCTGAGTGTTCCTAAATTCATCAATTCTGATATTTAATACCTGTTTCCAGGTTGTCTAGTCAGAACAGTATTTCTAGGAGGAGAAACCATGCTTACTAAACTTGATGGATCTCTGCAGGTAGATTACAATTTTCATTAACTCTTTTATCTTCTATCAACCAACTTCCTATACTGTAGGCTAGTCACATTAGTATACAAGAGATTGATGTCTTAACCTGACCAGTGTCCCGTTTAGAATTCTGATACTCTTATTTTACCTTTGTTCCCTTTCCCTTACCATCCAAACAGCTGAGATCCGTGAAGCCCCCGCAGCCTGCCTACTGCCTAAACCAGAAGACCAGATGAACCAGGGTTTGACAAACTTATGGCCCACCTTGACGCTTCTACTTAGGGGACCAAACTTATGTGGAGACTATTGAAATTGGCCATGTCCACTTTTCCTTAATTCCCAAACTTGATCACTTGTGCTCCCAAGAACCTATAAAGCTGGCTTGCCTTTCTTTCTGCTTTTATTTATTCTGGTTCATTTGTCTTTAGAACTAAAAAACACCATGTAGCTACCATCATCCAGCAGTTGTATACATGTATTACTGTTTTTGGGTTTTATTTTTCTCGTAGTTCATTGTCAAATGCAGTATGAGATTTTGTAGTTATTTGAATTTCATGTTCTTGATACCTGCTAAGTTGACCTTATATATCAAAATTTGGTGGAGTTTTGGTGTCATCTGTATTGCAGGTGCCACTATTTACCCATAATATATCATCCATCATAAGCAGGTAAAAACATGTTGCATTATTTCACTCTGAAAATTCATACTTATGGATATTATTTTGAGTAACTTACCACGACTACACCTTTCAGCTAAAGGTATGAAAATGTTTTTGGTTATGCTGTTAATTGTAATACTGAAGCTCATAGTCAAAAACTAGTTTGATGAAGGCAATGCATTGGAAGACATGCATGATCTATGGTGATTCAGAAATAGAATATCTCTTTTTGCTAGTCTCTCTTCTCATTTTGCCAATATGATGCATGCTTTGATATTTCAATTATTGATGCATTGCATGGCTTTCGTTTGAGCTTAACTAGCATTCAGCTGCATTAAATCATTTTTAGTTTTAAATTCTTTTTTATTTTATTTTTTTATTTTGATTGCTTGGTAGCAACTATGTTGTAGTAGTTCTTCTACTTATTAAAAGTTGGCATACAAAAGAAAACACATATGCTGTTAGGCCATTGGATCACCTGGACAGGTCATTGATTTTGATTCTTTTGATATACTATCAGTGATCCAATGGCCCTGTTCCAAAGGTTTGCCTAGTGTTACTCCTATTATACTGTTCTCAACTACTTGTCTGAAAACCTTGGTCCAAGGACTGTATTGGCTAAATTTCTGTTGAGATATATAAAACCATTAATGTAGCCCCACCCAATAGCTTAAGCTTTTGGGTTGAATTAGTTCTTTACATGGTATCAGAGCCTCGTGTCCTGGGTTCGATCCTCGCCGCCTCCCATTTTCTTTCAAGTGGAATTTCTTTGTTCGCACAGGTAGGTGGGCCTGTGCATTGTCCACCCTTCAAGCCCAGTGGGCTCTCGTGTGAGGGGGCGTGTTGAGATATATAAAACCATTAATGTAGCCCCACCCAATAACTTAAGCTTTTGGGTTGAATTGTTCTTTACAATTTCTTTTGGGGGTTAGGTGCCAATGTAAACATGCCACTTTGATGATTCCTGGAGATATTGTGGATAAATTGGAATTCAGTGGCTAATGTGGTATTATTTTAAGATTGTTTTTTTGCTGATTTATAATCTTAACCACATGCAACTTGATTTCTTCTGTGGAACTCAATTGGCAGGCCCTATTAGGTATAATAATTTTTGTTGGGAACTGGTGATGATTCCGTTCTTACTGGTGCAAAAACATCATAACTAAATCTGCTTTATGATTTTTTTTCTTTCTCAATATTTTTTTATTATTAATTTTTGGTAGCTTGTTATATTTCATCTATCAGCAAAATATTGTACTAAAGAAATCATTTTGTAGTTATTTTGCTACATTCAGCATTTCTGAATATGACATTTGAGTTCATCTAAAGGCCCCATTTGGAATTAACTTTGTTTTTCTTGGGATGAATAAAATTCTGATTTAGGGTATCCACTCAACTCGATTGTAGAAATAACTCGTTCTTTTGCCAAATAGTGACATAGGTAATTGATAATTCAAACTATTAATGAGATTGCTTCCCTTCAACGGCAAAAATGTTGTTTGGCATCCCAAACTATGGATCGAAAGTTTTATTAAAACAATGTTAAAAATGGGAAGGAATGTACATAAACGGTTTTGGGTTGGCGTAAGTTGAATGTATGTGTAAATGTAGAAGATGATCCTCGTTACATGCTTCTATGCTACTAGATGATATCATTTGTTGAAGATAAATAGGCAACTGAATTTTCCCTAAAATAAAAAGAAAGTAGATTTGAAGACTGGGTTACCAACTGGTATCATAATTTGGCCAAGTATGATTAAGACAGTGAGATTATCTGATAAATTCGATATTTTATTAATACTTATTTGAAGATGTATTCTGGTAATAAGATGTTGGTGTGTATTTTTTTAATCGTAAATTAAATGAAGTTTAGATGAAACTCATAAATATTCTACAAAACGTGAACTTCATGATAAGTTGGAAGGTCTGAATATTAATTCAATAGAATGTAAGTTGATGGAAACTAAATTTTTGTTATTTGAAACTTGAGGGGTTCAAGTGGTAAGAGGTTTGTTCTCTTTAAAAAGAGGTATTGAGATTGAGCTATGAAAATAGAGACGGTCTTCCTAAATCCATCTCCTATATGGGTCTGTTTATATTCGAATCGGATTAAGTTGGATAATTAATGAATAGGTAGAGAAATTAAAATAAAGTTTGGTCATTATACTTGATGTTAAGGTTTCATTCTTCAGTACATTTTTAAAAAAATATATAAATAAACCAAGTTTATATATTTGCTTTCATTTTTTTAAAAAGGCACAAAGGAGAAACCAGCTATGAAGCACCGACACTTCAACAATCCTGATGTGTTGTGTCCGATACTTTCTGACACTCCGACAATCCCCGACACTTCAACACACGTTATAGAAATCAAAAAAAGGTTCAAAGGTTACGTTACGTTGAGTTTTTAGTTCCAATTATTAGATTCGTTGGATTACGATTACCGTTTTATTGAGTTTAATATAAATATATGAGATATCTTATGTTTCTTTGCAAAATTGATGAATATTATAAGTTTAGTTTCATTTTTTTGTTAAATTATTGAATATTAAATATAATATACACTACATAAATTAAAAATATTATTTAATATCAAAATATGTTCTAACGTGTCGAAATCTAACATTTTTTAGAATTAACTTGTCGCGAATCGTGTCACGTGTCCGTATCGGTGCTACATAGATGAGCATCACATGTAAATTGATAAGGATGAGGAATAAGACAAGTTGGGAACGTACTTAGCATAATTGTCCCTAAAGCGATATCTAACTAATATAAATCGGTGGAAGTGCTTGGTATCCAAATACATTCATATACAAACAAAAATATCTTGAATTTGGAAGGAGCAGAGGGATTCTTACAACTTAGCTTTTTTGGAGGTAAGTTTCATACATTTACCAGAACATTTAAGCCGTATACCTTTATGACCAAATGTAGTAAATAAGATCCACCTAACTCAATTAACAAAGCACTTTTTTCAATTCAACAAATAATGTAAGTCCAAGTGAGATGCTGTTCATTGAGCTAAGTCTAGTTCTTCTCTTAAATGACCCCTCAGAAAGGTGGTCCGAGAAGCTAATAAGAGCTAGTGTGATGGGGTAGGAATGCATCTAATGAAGTTCTCATATTTCTTGGTTTCTTCACCATGCAAAGTCACATCCTACCTTAAGAATCCTCCACATTACTCATCTTTTTCTCATTTTCCTTTAGATAAAGGACAACAATTGGGACAGTTATTGAACTGACCTCTCTGTAGGAATGCTAGGACTATTAAATGCTTTTTTGTGTTTGCCATTGCCAAGTCAAGTAACATAACCACTTTTTTTTTTATATAAGCTAACCAAAGGCTTTCTGTATTCCCTGCCAAGAAAGGCCTTCAAGTCCAATCGGCTTCTTCTTCTCTACCAGTTATCACAGACACACCCCTATTAGAATCCATGCTTGTTTTTTGTTGTCAAATAGAGGGGTCTTTTCTCCTCATTCTAATAGGGAATGTTGTCTTTCTCATTTGGGAAAAAAAAAAAGTTCCTGCCATCTTTTAGTTCTCTAATGATATGGCAGTGATGGATTCTATTTGATTGGTTACACACTAATTACATTGTATGCAGATTATTGAGCCTATTTCTTCTTATGGTAATTCAAATTTCATCTAATGTCTTGCATGTGGGAATGAGGTCATGTATTGCAGCCAAGGATGACTTGCCGGCAAGCTTCTTTTGGCAGTATGGAGACATACTCATCATGTTGTCACGTTCCAATGCTTATATATATATATATATATATATATATATATATATATATATATGTATATATGCAGCCTCAGCACTCAACTGTTAACTACTTTTCCGGCAAGTCGTCTCTGGCTACATAAAGGCCTCCTTCTTTCATGCTAGATTTTTTGATGATATAGCCATACACAATGTTGGACATGATCAATGGTGAGATTAGTTTATGCATAAATGCTAGCTGATAACGATGGGATAGGATCCGTTTACAAACTTTTTTTACAAATTACACTAAGTACTACCGGTCATACACTGCATGATTAAAGTATGACCGGTCATACTTAGTGTAGTTTGTAAGAGTTTGTAAATAAAAAAGTTTGTAAATATAATCTGTTCAGATAACAATATAACATAACTTAGTGAAGCATATATAAAACTAGTGCAGCTAGGAATACATATTTAAGGTTGATTTCTTTGATTTGACTTGCTGGATTTTGCAGGTATCAACGTTCAGCTTGTGCATTCTATCATTGGTTCATGAAGTGGTTACTAACTTTCTGTTGCTTAAAATTAAAAATAAAAAATAAAAATTCAGCTTAGTGCAATGTTTTTTTACTAGTATTTCCATTATATATCATTGTCTTGCCAATTTTATTCTTTGCAGTGTTTTCTTTACACAGCCTAGGTGATAACTGATAACCCTTTTCTCTGATGAGAAAAGTTAGACTACTTGTATCATTTCTTTTGGCTTAATGTTATGACTATTGCATATGTATATTACATATATAGCGAGGAAAAGAAACTATGTGTAAAACCCTTTTCTCAATGCTTTGTTCTAGTTAATATGGCTAATTAAATGTATGAGCTTTCATTCAATAGTAAAACTTCTCTTTTCCCTTCAAATAAGAAATTGAACCTATGTGTAATAAACTCATGGAAATAGAATTATTCTCTTGACGTTTTCTAAAGGTTATAATCCATCATAATTCTTTGTTTCTTTTGCTAAGCTGCAATGTCATTAATCCTTGTTGTGTTAAACTACACAACATTGGTTCTATTATATAGCAAACCAATTGAAGAATATAAAGAGACACACACAATTTGGGACTTCTACACTATTCTAACACTAACACTCTTAACACTCCCCCTCAAGTAGGGGTGTAAATGGGCCAGGCCGGCCTACAGGGGCCTATGGCCTGGCCTACGAAAAGCCTGGCCTGCCCTGGCCTACGAGGTAATTAGAACAGGTTAAGGCTCGTCGATGAGCCTATTTAGAAATAAGGCCGTAGGCTGCAAATAAAATGCCTGGCCTTTTAGCATGTAGGCCGGCCTGTTTAATATTTAAATAAAAAAATCTTATATATTTATTTATTTATTCTAAAAGTTAGATAACCTAACCTAATATTTAATATTTATTTGTTGTCATGAAATTTTATAATTTGTGTTTTTATTAAAAAATCTGTTGTAGAATTTTAATATTTTGGACCCATGCTAGAAATATTGTTTAATGAATGAGATATTTAATATTTTTCTTTTAAATTTGATTTGCAATATGATAGGCCTAAAAGGCCTCATAGGCCATGCAGGCTTTTTATTTTTTACTAATAGGGCAGGCTTGGCCTTTAAATTAAGCCTTTGATAGACTCATAAGCCAGATAGGCTCAATTTTTTCGTGTGTAGGCCTAGGCCATGAAGGCCAAAGCCTGCCCTGGCCTGGCCTAATTACACCCCTACCCTCAAGTTGTAGCATATAGATCATATGCTACAAGCTTGATACATAAATAATACTACCACCCCAAAAGCTAGCTCAAAGGATGAGAATGTCCAAGGCCTTATAAACTCCACATTAGTCGCACATACAACCAATGTGGGACTATATATCTCAAGAATCTTGAATGACATGATCAAGTTCTGAATTGAAAACGTACTTGATGCACTGCAATAGCAAATTGTAACCATTATAGGTTTTGTGCCACAACCACAAGGTGGGTTGGTATTCACTTCAGATTTGAGAACAAATAACATTAGGCAAGAAAATTAAGCCAGTTTGCAATTATTCACTTAATAATGTTTAGCATAGGTTATATAACGGTTGTTATATATTGAGTAGAGATAGAATTTCCTCAAAGTTGTTGTGGAAAACGGGGTTACATTTTTAGAAGTAAAGTATGCTTTGTGTCCAGCAACTTTATGCAGTTATGGTGAGACATAAATTCAATGTTAACTGTTTGGACATGGCTCTACAGTATCAACAATCAATGCTCTGTCCTAGAGAAAGGTTCAAAATTATTATTATGTAATCCAAAAAAAAAAAGTTATTATTATTATTATTATTTTATAAAACGGATTTAAACCAGTTTGAGTATGGTTAAACTTTTACTATGAGCAACTCTCTCAAGATACTTTTATTTATTTATTTCTTGCATTCGAGTTCGAGACATCCCTACGAAGGTATATCATCAGAAACGCGGAAGCGTATCGTACCGATGTGATGAAGAATTAAGACACACCGATGTGATGAAGAATTAAGACACCGTTTTGATTACCTGGGATGAAGAAGCGAGCGTGACAATTCCTCACGTTCAGTTCTCCTTCTCTATCCTCACGGTCTACAACAACGCACCATGAACTGTCGCAAAATCCGCTCTACGGTTGATCTTCCAGGCTATGACTCAAGGGGACCAGAGAGTCGTGTGGGCAACCATTCAGATGATGAACGTCTGCCTCTTGGAGTGTTTCCGATGTATGTTACTCTAGGAGGCACAAGTGGAGAAAAAGGTCGCCCAATCCAACTAACCCTAAGCTTCATGGGTTAAAATTGGTCTTTGTGCTCACTCTTACTAAAGCCATTGGGCTTAGTGAAAAGAGCATACCTAACAATCTCCCACTTGCTTTTTTCCTATTGGACTTTAGTGAAAGAGCAAAACTCAACACTCTGATTGAGCAAAATTTGAAATGTATAACTCAAACCTAATTTTTATTTGGACCCTATTCTTACAAAACTAATTTGGACCCTATTCTTACAAAACTAAGTTCCCCTTATCTTGATTTTTATGGTAAGATAGGGGTGTAAGAAAAAAAACCGTAAAATAACTATTTTTGTTTTTAATATTCTCCTGCAAATAATTCCTAACTTAATCATGGGATTAGAGTGTGTAGTTGAAGTTCAAGTCCTGAGTATGTAACTGTGTTAAAAATTTGGTAGAAAGATCTTTATCACATTTATAGTTCTATTTGACTCGATCAGATTAATTGATTTATCGATAAATCGGTAAAGAAATCTAAAAAAAAAAATAGGAAAAAAAATTAGCTATGTAACATGCAAGGGGCTATAAACTTGTCATAACCTTACTTTAAAGTAGAATTAGAAAAGATATTATCTTTTCTAAATTCTAATAGCTTTTTGAAGTGTTTGACCAGCTGCGGTGCTCATAATTCCGAGTATAAATTAAGCTTTATAATTCTCAATATACATGTTTGTGACCAATAGACAGAGAAATGCATGGAAGCTCAGAATTACATATATTTTCCTTCAACCCTTCCCGAGCTAAGATTTAAGGGCAGGTTATATTTACAAACTTTTTTGTTTACAAATTCTTACAAACTATACTATATTCTTCCGGGAGAACACTGATTACAATATGTTCTCCTGGGAGAAAATAATATAATTTGTAAAAAATTTCAATAAATATTTGTAAACGGATCCTTCCCAAGATTTAATTTATAATCAAAATATGGAGAGAGAAGAAAAAAGTTTTAAAAATTCCCAGAAAAAACCTTATTCCACATACATATATAATGTTGAGTTCAGGGACATAGAGGAAGAGAGACTGAAAGAGAAAAGGAAAACAAATAGGACTTAAAAAGATAAAAGACCTTCTCCTACAAGCAAAGCCAACATGAGGACAAGGAGGCCAAGTGTGATGCATTGACTTGGTGATATGAAGGTCTGTGAGTAAGAAAATAAAGTGAGTGCTGCTCCAATTGATCCAATCAGAAGAGCCATCATGTTCTGCTTCATTTTCTTTTTAATTCACTGATAATCTCTTCTTCTCTTCAAGTTTTGATGGTTGCTGGGCGTTTTGATTAGCACCAATCTTGGAATCTTATATGCTAATTAGTCTTTCTGTCAAGTCAACGCTTTTGTGATATGATGGTAGTTAATAAAAGCATAGATAATAGATTCATCATTGATCCATTGGCAAATAAAATATTCAACAAATCATAATTGGGTATATAAAATGGGTTTTTGTAAGAGGGGTAAAGTGTGTATCATTTTAAAGGATGTAAAATTATGTTATTTTAAGACAGAAAAAGAGATAGATAAAGGAGGAGAGAGTTGATAAAAAAATAAAGGTATGGGTCCCAACTCTTTGTGAGAGTGAAAGGATATAAATTATGTCATTTAAAAGGATAAACACTTTTTCCTTACAAGAGTTATGTTATTGGAAAAGTGATTGTGTAATGTTATAGAGATTTGTTTTGCGTGCCTTAATTTTTTTCTTGAAAAGTGTGGACCCATAAAATATTATATGTGTAGGAAATTTTTTCGTATCATGTTTAAATGATTAATACAAATCTCATATAAAATACGCGACAATATTATAGAGTAGATTGAATAAAGATGCTGCAGTGTGAGGGAAAAAATGTAACAATTTTTTTTTTTAATAAATCACGTGTATCTTTTAAGAAGGATAATTATGTTCGGGTAGGTCCAAAACTAAATGCTTCTTGAAGTAACAATTTGTCACAAAAAGAAATATAAGCAAGTGCAACGGAAAGTAGAAACACATGTAACAACAAAAAGTTTATTGCACGTTAAATTATTAATTTTTACAGTTTTGTGCAATTGATCGAGGCCAGATAAAAATATCTTTAAAAATAGAAAAGGGGGTTTGATTTTCTTATATTACATGAGAATTGAATTCTCATGTTGTGACTCAATTGGTGGTGGACCCCACATTTATTAAAAAAAGAAAAGAAAAGAAAAACTTTACACGTAAATTGAAGAGTCACAAACATAAGAATTCAAATTTCATACAACATGAGAAAATCAAAAGACACATTAACTTTTTTGTCACATTAAATATTAATTTATAGTGAACTTTTTTCTTCTGAACATGGCCTTTCAATATCGATTTGAAAACAACATTTTTGCCTACCAAGAAAAGAGAGAGAAAATAACATTTTTTTTTTTTTTTACAAATGGTGATAGCTTAGTTGATGTATGGGAACTCAGAAGGTGGCACCACTAGGGTTAGCCTAGTGGTGTGGTGTGTGTGTGTGTTAGGAGTGTGTGTAGTGTAGGGTGTGTGTGTTAGAAGTGTGTGTAGTGTAGGGTGTGTGTGTTAGGAGTGTGTGTAGTGTAAGGTGTTATGTTCAATTCCTTGTAACCTCCAAAAAAAAAAGGTGGGTGAGAGCATATTTTCGATCTTCCTCAATATTATCTTTGAGAGAAATTTTCTCTCCCGTAAAAATACATGTGGTTTATAAAAAAATAAAAAACACAACATTTTTTTTTTGTCTTACTATGGACTATGGATCACAAGATGTCTTGTGAGACTTATCCCAACTTAGATGTGTATGCTGTATACTCCGTGCATCCACATGAAGCTTAGTTCCCTAAAAGGGTAAATTTCAGTGTTTTTATTTATTTATTTTTGGATAATCATGTATAGCCCTGGTGAAGATGAACTTTTAATAACAACATACAAATGCCTGACAGTAAGAAAAAAATGGTATTTCATACCCTTAAAGTAACAATCTAATCAAATGATAATTAATAAGTTCGATTCATAAGAGTCACAACTTTCAGGAAAAATAAAGACACTCAGACTTAAAATCAAATTAGTTGAAGCTGTTAGAACTTGGCATCGATTGATATAAAAAAAAAGGATATATTTTTTGGGCTTTGGTTTCGTCATTTAACAAGTTTAATTTTTTTTTTCCTACAAGAATAAGGACAAGATAAATAATAATAAAGAAAGTTGAAGAATTATGATAAAAAGAAAAAAAAAGTTGAAGAAGTAGTGTTTTCATTAACTTTATTTTGTCTCATATGATTGCGTGACATCCACTTTTACCTGCAACATTATTCTTATTAATACCATATTTTTTTATATTGATGTAAAAAAGTTGTCTTATGTTAGTGAAACAAAGTAATAAGAGGAACCCACAAATGATTGGAAAGAGAAAAAATAGAAGTGAGACCCATCTTTGTTATGTGTGTAGGAAAATGAGTTATCTTATGTTAAATGAGATAAATATAATCCTAAAAAAAATAACAATCTACCAATCTACAATAAAAGAGTTAGTACGTTAACTTTTATGTTAACACAACAAAAAGTGATGAAAATATTGTCTTTGTGCTGACAGTACCTGCTTGATAGAGGAGAACTACTAAGTTACCCACTTGACAACATAATAAAATCATCATATTTGACACTTGACAATACAACAGAGCCTTTTCTCAAATTGCCTTCAATTTGAATATATCACAATTCTATGAATAATTTACAAAAAGTGGTCAGAAAAAGTATGGGATTTATCAGGAAGAATGACACATCATGCATGTGTATACAAAATTTTAGGCTTCAGTATCTACACATTTCTCAAGTTAGAGATGTGACTTGAACATTCATTTATAATTGGTGCAAATGGTACGTGTCGAAAGGAAGACTAGATGGGCACGCACACATTGGACTTCTCTTCAATTATCTTAAAACTTATTGGATAAGTTTAATTTTTTTAGCAAATAAAAATTAATTGAGGCAATCGGAGATTGTAAAATTAAAATATTGTGAAATTTTTTAAAGGAGTATAGCTTAATTAAAATTAAAATTAAAATTAAAATCCTGAAGTAATACTCCAAGTTTGCACAAACCACAGCTTAATTTTGTTTGGGAAAAATATTCAAAAGTGAGAGGTCGACCCATAATAAAGAGAAGATAAAAATATTATTCTCATTTTATATTTACATACTCTACATGTACATGATGCTGGAATGGATTTATGTGAATTATACCATCAGAACTGCATATGATATATATATATATATTCATCTTTTGTTATATTTACAAATCTTTTATTTATAAACTCTTATAAATTATACTATATATTATTGGATGTACAGATCACTTGAGCATGTACTATATACCCATAATACATAATGTAATTTGTAAGAATTTGTAAATATAACCTAATCTTTTAAAATGATGGGAAATAATTGTCTTATGTCACATTAGATAACTATCTTATGTTGCACATAATCTTGTGTTTATTTTTCTTTTTCTTTTATATTTTTTAAAAATTATAGGCCCTACAACTTTGTTTCACCCACATAAGATACTTATTTTATGTGAAATAAGATAATAACTTCTTTTGGATACTTCCAACTCATTTAAATTATGGGTTTATCATCTATAATTTAATATGACCACAAAAACTTTCCTATATTCACAACATTTTGTGGGGCCCGCAGCAAAAATAAAATAAAATTACGGCACATAAAATGAATTTCTATAACATAACACAATCATTTTTCCTACAACATAACTCTTATAAAACCCTTAAATTATTAGTAGGATATTATTTCTCTTACTTTATTTTTTGCTTTTTTTATACATGGAGAGAGAGAGAGAAGGGAGGGCCGGGGTTAAAGAGATACGACCAAAGACACGCTTTGACTTTTCCCTACTATTTTTGAGCAAACATACTAGATGGGATCAAAAAGTTATCTCAAACTTTGTTTTGGAGCATAATGACTTTGATTGAACATATCCTTTGAATCTTTCAGCCAGCACTTACTCCATGAAATAACGTCTCTACTTCAATTAAGAATAACTTTCGTTCATGTATATATCATTGATTCATTATAAGTACTCTTGCTGGGTCGCACTAACATGCAACTATAACCTAACACTAAATTAATCAGCAGCAATAATTAATGCGGTCTTAAAAAATGGCTCTCTGCTTAAAGAACTTTTTGTTAGCTCCTTGTCTATTTTTTAGTTAGAAATTCAAAATACCATAGGCCAAAAATAGTTAATTAAAGGACCAAGGTGACTCCTATCTTAACTTGTGTACCTTGTATAGGTTCATCAAGGCCTTGCTTTGGGCCACGCATCACTTCATGAACCAAGCAGTTTTCCCCCTCCATATCGGTCACAAAGTTCTTTACCATTTTTCTTTTGGTATTAGTTCTTGGGATTTGCATTCATCATGCGAAATGACACTAAAAAATTTTCTACACACACAATATTTTGTGGAGCTCACACTTTTTTGAAGAAAAAAAATAAAAAACTAAGACATGCAAAACAAATCTCTATAACATTACACAATCGCATTTCCTACAACTAACTCTTATAAAACCCTTAGTTGTTTACCATTTTAAAGTTTTAATATCGATGAAGGGCTTCTTATGTTATGAGTAATTTTGTATGTTTTCGAAAAAGAAAGCAAGGAACAAAATAATGTCAATTTTCCCTTTCTCTTTTATCAACAGCTAAGAGATCTATGGTTCAATAATTAATAATGATGATAATAAAATCTAGATATGTTGATTGTTCTCTCTAGTTTTTTTATCCACATTTATTATATATTTTCTTTATAAACTAAAAAACTTGTTAGCATAAATTTGTTGCTATTCCAAATATTTGTCTAATACACATTTGAATTACAAATATCCTATTATTTTATATTTTAAATATAATATTATAGTTTGGGTTTAATTTTTTTGCAATTACTGCAGAAAAATTGTCTACCACACACTATCTATATCGGGAGTACATTGTGTAACTTTTGAAATCTAAACAAAGAAAATAGAGTTAATTTCAAAAGTTACATTATGTACTCCTCGAAGTATATAATATGTGACAAATAATTTTTTTTATAACAACTATAGAAATATTTTTTCCAAAATTTTATACATCCCTTTGACCAATTTTTTATATTCATTTCATATCTCTGATTCTTTTAGCAAGCAATTAATACCCTATTTGTTGTATAGGAGGTTTTGTCTACATACTTGTCTTTGTGAAGTATATTTAGCCGAAAGTGAGCAATTTTTTAGTCTCCTATGAGCAGAAGGTGCAGGAATGCACAACTTTGAACAAACTCCTAATATGATTAGGTAGCCTAACTTTGGTGGGCACCATATAATAGAACCCTTTACAGTTCCCAAAACCCAAGTTTTGGACTCGAATCTTGTATCATTTGTCTATCTCTATTTCTGTTCTTAATATGATGCTGTTAACTAAGTAATAAAAACTACATCTTTTTCTTAAGTTATTTCTCATTATTTTCTAGTTTGTTTAACAAAATATTTTATTAAAAAGTAAGGGACACAGATAAAAGATCAAATAAAATATTTCTTCTGGTCTTCTTTTAATACATGGGTTATTAGATTGGTCATTTATTTGTATATATATTAAATCATGATTTTAAGGGAACGGAATTAATGGCGTTTAATTATTAAATGACTAATTTAAAATTCAAATTTATATATTAAATTAGGATGCACGTTGTGTGAGAGTGATTCAATATTTTAGTCTATTATCTCTTAAACAAAAGCTTCTCTTTAATTCCAAGGGGTGAAAATTTGATCAACAGAGTATGACCCAAGGATTAGGGCCTATTTAATTGTGCTTTTTTAAATAAATTGTTTTATATAATAGTTAATGAAACATGTGTTTTTGCTTTGTTTAAAAAAAAGAAGAAGCTAAAAGTCATTTCACCAAAAAAAAAAAGAAGAAGCTAAAAGTCAAAACACAAAACAAAAATAACTTAAATATGTTCTCTAAATATAATTTAAAAACTAAAAATCAGTTATAATTTTAAAAATTACTTTTACAAAATAAGCCTTACCAAACATATTTTTTATTCTGAAAATCAAAAAAATAATTTTTGGAAACATATTTAAACATATCTCATGTTCTATCCTTGATAAGACTTTTTGGAGCTAGATGCGAAATCTTTACACTCTAAACCTCAAGCAATTGGGGATTAGTCTGAGTCTATCCCAGTTTAATATATCCTTTGTTCTAACAAGGAGATAACTCTAGAGTTGTACTTTGAAGGCAAGTACTGGGAGTAGTTGACTGGGCATACGGCCCCATGAGTTTATGAAAAAATTAATATATTTTTAAAATTTTAAATTCAAATTATTTTAAATTAGTCATGCATATTTTTTTGGGGTTTGCATTTGTCATTTTATATGACACAACAAAATTTTCTACGGACACAATATTTTGAGGAGCTCATACTTTTAAAGAAAAAAGAAAAAAAAGAAAATCACGGCACGCAAAACGAATCTCTATAACATTACACAATCATTTTTCCTACAAGATAACTCTTATAAAACCCTATTTTTTTTTCTTCATAACTTTAAATATTTTTCTGTTTTAATATAGGGAAAAGTGTGTGTCATTCTAAAGGATGTGAAGTTGTGTCATTTTAAGAGAGAGAAAGAGATAAATAAAGGAGGATAGAGAGTTGACAAAAAAATAAAGGTGTGAATCTCACATTTTTGTGAGAGTGAAAGGATATAAGTTGTGTCATTTAAAATGATAAACATTTTTCCCTTTAATATATATGCTCTGACCCAAAAATAAATCTTTGGTACTACTGTTGTACTTAAATTTAGTACATCCCATCAATGGAAACATTACACATCAGAGGAGAGGAAAAATTTGGCAGAAAAAAGAGAACTTTAGCTTATATGTAATATTTTTATTGGTGAGATGTACTGAACTTTTGGTGCAATAGTAGTACCAAAAATTTATTTCCGATCCAGAACACTAGGTCAGTCGGATTGGTGTGGCCCAAAGATGGCCACATGGTCCCATCCTTAGGGGGCGTTTGGTACGCAATATTCTCTAGGATTCCCGGCAAACTGAATTTTTCTAAATTTTTAATTTATAGATATTATCGTAAACTAAATATAAAAATCATATTTTTAAAAATTGAGATTCCCGGACAAATAAAAATTAATATTGGTGACCTTCCAGTGGTGTAACAAATGGAGATTTGCTTGGGCAACAGGTTGTTTGGGATCGTTCCTCTCCTTTGCCAATGGTTATATTTGAGAAGTAGAGGTCATCGTGGTCCTTGTAGAGAATGGTTGGTGCGATTTTCAAGGACTTTGTTGTTGAAGTCGATGTTTGAGTGAGGTAGAATTTGCAGAGATAAATATGCATACTCAAGTATGTGTAGATAAGTAGATGACGTTATTTGGAAGATGTGAGCCACAACTTTGGGGCATAGGGCGTGGCTCTAGAGCTCATTTTCAGTGCTATTGCATTAATACTCCTTAGCTAAAATGAAAAATAAAATAAAAGATAGGAGTGAAAATAATTGTAAACATATTTATTAGAAAATAGTATAAATCATTAACGACGTCCTTATATAATAGCTTAAGTTTTTTGATTGAATCATTTCTTTACATTATATCAGAACGTCGTGTCTCGAGTTTTATTTTAAGTATCTCCATTTTCTCTTATGAAATTTCTTAACATAGATAGATTAATCTGTGCATTATTTATCCTTCCTATTCAGTTAGCTCTCATATGAGAAAACATATTAGAAAATAGTATAAATTATTAAAAAAATTCCATATAATAATTTAAATTTTTGAGTTGAATTAATTCTTTACATTATTATTACTCGATGCAGCTGGAATACTGACAATATTTTTCATGGCTAGCAAGTTATGTGTTGGCGAAGTTCCATTTTTGGGCAGGTTCGTATACTGCTACAATGCTGTGATTCAACTAATGCACGGACTTTGCATGTGTTAGCCAGTGAAACGTGATCACAAGACGAGTTATTTGCTAGTTTAGCAAGTTGTCAAGAATAATAATTTTTGGATTTTACTTAATTTTTCACATTTTTCTTATAATTTTTATTTTTATTTTTAAAGTTTATTTAAATTTAAAAATATTCATACCAATGTTATTAAAATCAGCTCGGTCATTGACCCGGTCGAGGTACTGAGTCACTGGATCACTAGTTCAACCAGTGAGTCACTGGTTCAACTGCTATGACCCGATCATTATACAATTTTATAATTTGTATTAAAAAATTGTAAACATACTCAGATATCTATAAAAAATGATTATAATTTCAAATAATTTAACATAAAAAATAATAAATCACATATTATTATCCAATAAAGGATCAAATAAAAATATAATGATCGTGATACGGGATTTTAGGCTCAGAAAATGACATCTCTAACTATAAATCAAATCTAATTTTTTTGCATAGTACATAATTGATATAATATTAGTATTGTAAATACATAATTTATATAAGTCATTAATAAGTAAAAAAATATTCAAATATGTCCATTATTATTTTTGTTTTGAAAAAAAAAATTGATTTTTTTTTGTGACCGGACCGGGTCACCGGTTAACTGACTGGGTCACCGATTTTCATAAAAATTGGTCGAGTCGAACCGAGTCCCACCAGTTCTAATACATGACCGGTCCATTACTTCAACCAGACCTATTATATGACCAATTTACCGATTTACAGGTCGACCCGGCCGGCTCGTCCGGATTTAATAACAATGATCCATGCAATACACAAGATATTTATATTTGCAAACCACAGAGTAACACGTGTTCAGTCCCCAACCGTGGCTTATGTCGAAACAGAGGAAGCAGTGTTACACTGAATCAAAAAAAGATGAGGTTAGTATAAACATTACTTTTGATTTGGTATAGCCAATCAGAATATTCCACGTGGCAATGTTAGGTTTCGCTCCAATGTCGGCATTGTCTTTTTCTATTCGAAGTTCTTATCGTCGGTGTTGACTTGGGTAATCTGTGATTCAATCTCTGCCGTTCGTTCGTTCTACGAGGTTGCTAAGTCCTACTGAAATTTCTAATAATAGCCAATGCCAATGCGTATTTTTGTGGAATCAATAAGCACTTCCCGGAAACGGAAAAGCGCTTGGTTAAGTGTTCATATGATATTATTGGGCTGATTAAGATATTTAATCTTAACCTTTTTTTATACTAATCTTTTGTAACATTGAGCAATACTCATTATGTCAAGTGACAATAACTTAACTTTTGTATCATCGAGATATTATTATGATTGGCGATTACTTAATTAACTTTGTCGTACGTGAAAGGACTATTATACGAACGAAAAAAGTTTGTCATTTTAAATGACATAAAGTTATGTTATTTTAGGAGAGAGATAGACACAAGAGATTTTTTTATGGTTATGTTTATCTCATTCAACATGAGATAAATGAAATTCCTACACACACATAATAAAGGTGGGTCACACTTTTATTTTTTCTCTTTCCAATTATTTGTGGGGCCCTCTTATGATTTTGTGTCATTAACATGAGATAATCTATCTCCATCAACATAAGAAAAATATTTCATTTTTTATTTAAAATTTAAATTAAAAAAATCACACGTTTTCTCTCTCCCATGATTTTCATTTCTTGTGTCTATCTCTCTCCTAAAATGACATAATTTATATCATTTAAAATGACAAATATCCTTCACAAAAAGAAAATGACATCATCAAATCCATTATCCATATATGAATGTCGCAAACCTTACATCAACGAGAGAAATAAACCCATATTTAAATAATTAACAAATTAATTTAACTACTTAACCACATATAATTGATGAGAAATAATTTTCTTATGTGGTAGGAAAAAAATTATCTCATGTAGTAAAAATAAAAGTACAAGTAGGACCCACATGTAGGAGGAGATAAAAAAATAGAAGTGAGATCCATCCCTCTTTTGTATGTGTAGGAAATTGATTTTTCTTATGTAACATAAGATAAATATAACCCATAATTGAGTGGACATTAACTTTGGTTATATATGTCAAGTGAAAATATTATAGGCGACGCTCAAGTTAATAACAATATCAAATATTGTGATAGCATGAGAGTAAAATATATTTACATCTAATAGTTGACTTGTAATATTTGTCTAGGATTGCAGATGGGGCGTGCAATTGAGGATTGAGGCCTAGCTTATGATTGGAATGAATTTTGGAGAATATTCAATTAGTCGTGAGCACAGAGCACCAAAGTATGATGGTCAGATGGTGTGTGTTATAAGAGGGAGAATATTTTTACTATCAAAATCTTCTACTACCAACTTACTACCTATCTAATTACCATTGAATCAAAGAGAGAATGCTAAAAAGTTTTTGAAAAAAGAGAAAATGTTGATCCAATGGTGATTAGATAGATAATAAGTTGGTAGTAGAAAATTTTAGTAGTAAGAATATCACTCCTCATATTATAAAACTTGGCTTATGATTGAGGCCTAGTTTATGATTGGAATGAATTTTGGAGAATATTCAATTAGTCGTGAGCACCAAAGTATGATGGTGTGTGTTATACAATATTATAAAACCGGCCCGATCATTGGCCCGGTCATTGACCCGGTTGAAGTATTTGGTCATTGGGTCACTGGTTCAATCAGTGAGTCACTGATTCAACCGCATAACCTGATAATTATATGCAATTTTATAATTTATATTAAAAAATTATAAACATACTCAAATATCTATAAAAAATGATAAAAATTTCAAATATTTTAATATAAAAATAATAAATCACATATTATAATCCAATAAAGGATCAAACAAAAATATAATGATTGTGATATGGGGCTTTAGGTTTAGTAAACGATATCTCTAACTACAAATCAAATCAAATTTTTTTGCATAGTACATAATTGAGATAATATTAGTGTTGTAGGTACATAATTTATGTAAGACAATAAGTAAAAAAATATCCAAATATGTCCATTATGATGTTTTTTTGGAATTTTTTATTTTTGAACCGGGCCGGGTCACCAGTTAACCGACCGAGTCACCGGTTTTCATGAAAATCGGTCGGGTCGCACTGGTTCTGATGCATGACCGATCCTTTGCTTCACCCGGACCGGTTATATAACTGGTAAACCGGTTCCCGAGTCAACACAACCGAGTCGGTCCGGTTTTATTAACATTGGTGTTATGTTATTAAGTTGCCTAGCTTGGTTGGTTGTGAACATATGTATTTTGAGGGCTAATTATATTTATGAATCTAAATATTTTGTAAGTAGAAGAACGTGGGCAACCAAAAAAATAAAAATAAAGTTAACTTTATCCTTGTAAAGTATCACTTCAACCCAAAATCTTAAGGTGTTGAGTGAAGACTTTTTTAATGGTTTATATTATTCTCTAACAACTCTTATATATAATAATCTACCAAAAAGTTTGCGTAACTTAAATCTTCATAATTTAAAAGAAAATTCTTGATAAATGAATATTTATTATGGATATATATACTCGAAATAAAGACACTACCCAAGAACTGTTGGTCTAGTGACTATTCAATTAGACCCATGTTAGGTGTCAAGCACACTATGATATTAGGACAAAAAATATGTTAAATAATAAAAAATACGGCCAAAGATATAATATATATTATCAAATGCAAAAGAATTGAGGGTTTAATGTTTGGACATAATTTTGACTTCAAATCATATCGATTTCATGTTAAAATTGCTATATCAAAGCATTGATGGATAAAGGAAGCCGAGAGAAGTCAAGGATAAAGCCAAGCGGAAACCCAAGGAATGATTTCACGTTGCATCTCGCTCATTCACTCGCTATTGCGAATCATTCAGTGAGAAGACATAAAAAATATAGTTAAGTTTATAAGTCTGCTTGATGATTTGCTCGACGCAACGAGCCAAAGCTAGAAAATTTATCTCGCTGATTTGCTTGACGCAATGAGTAAATTAGCGAGTTTGGTAATTTATCTCGCTATAGTTTGCTTGACGTAGCGAGAAAACTAGCAGGCAGGGTCAAAAAAGAACAATTTAAAAATCCATGGACCTATATTTAAAAGATAGAACATAAAGAGCAGGGATGATGAGTTCAACTTTTGCACAATTTGGGGAAAAAGAAAAAAGAATTTCGCAGTGAGAACGCGAAAGAAGAGTCAAAGCTTCGTCGTGGAGATTAATCATTAAGTTTTTCTTATGAATTCTTGTTTCTCTTTCATTTTTTGTTTATGTTTTTTGTATTTTGTTAGGCTAGTTTTCTTTTGTAGTTAGGGATATGGATCCGACGTGAATTCTTATGTTGGGTTAATTTGTTATATTGATAAATTATCTCTAGTTATTTGTGTTTTATCTCAAATTTATTGTTAAAATTCTTTTATGAACTGATCACTCATATAGAAATAGAGAGGGTTAGAGTTCACAATAGACACATTGAGATCTTAGTCTTGATTGAGATAAACACCAATTCTTGCATGATCTAGACATAGGTTTGTAGGAATTGCGAATTTTATAATTCATCGTGCTTAAGGCTTAATCTGAAAGGGATTTCTAAAACATTGGAATTCTAATTGGAGTAAAGGGGTAAAGTTCTAAGAAATTATGACTTAACCAATTAAATTTTAGATGATGGATTTTCGAATTAATTGAGGCAAGATATTAATAAATTGAATTAATTCATTTAAGGAGATCAAAGATGAAGTAAAACCCTAGCTATAACTTTGTCTTTGATTTCTAAAATTCAGTTTTCTCTTCTCTTGCATTTAATCTATAGTTTAGTCTTGAATGCAATTGTCCTTTAGTTTTATTTAAATTTCCATAATTGAAAAAATTATTTCTCTACACCTTTTGATTTGTCCAAATTAAAGGGAATAGTGAGAATAGTGATTGATGCATTTAATTCTCGTGGGAACGATAATTCTACTCATTACTTTATTACTTGTATGACCGATATACTTGCCGAGATCGCAACAACCCCTTGATTTGATTTGTTCAAAGAATAATAAATTTGATTCCCTATGGTTGCAATTCTTGAAGAGGGTGAAGAGTCACAAATCAGAATCTGGTTTAGTTGGGTTCATTAAGACTTTGAACATATATTAAAAAACAAAAACCACCAAATGTGATTGTGTATAAAAGAAATTCAATTTTATTTAAACTATGATATCCATTTCCCATTCTTAATAAAGCAACTTTATTTATAGTTACATATGAAATATGATAAGGGGAAAGACCCATTTATAATTTTTTTATTTTTTTTTACAAATTACACTAAGTATGACCGGTCATACACTCTTGATTAAAGTATGACTGGTCATATTTAGCATAATTTGTAAGAGTTTATAAATAAAAAGTTTATAAATATAACACTCCCCGTATAATAATGGAAAAACTTTTATTTAAAAAAGAAAGAGTTTTATAATTCTCAAGTTACATGAGAATTCAAATCTTATGTTGTAAAGATAAAAAGCATGTAGGACCCATATGTTAGAAAAAATTAATGTGTAGGACCCATGTCAGCACGAAAATCAAAGGGTGTGTAGGAAGATTTCAATTCTCATGTTAAATGAGAATTATAAAACCCAAAAAGAAAAGGTTGGTGTTAGTGATGGGCATATGTATATATATCTCCTTCCTATGATACGGTGGACATAGAACATGAATAATAGACCATATCTTAAGACCTAAGATATACAAATTCTGTTGTCAAAGATGGTCTTAGTTGTAATTTCCCTTTAGGTAAACTGCGCCAGACTTTTTGATTTCTCATATTTATCTGTTGGCCAGCTTCTTCTCAAAAGTAACTACAGCTTTTGTTTTATTTTGTGGTTTCACGTAATTTATGTTCTTTTGAGTGGATCACATCTTCGGGATAAGATGGATTTGATCACATATATTACTCGAATTTTGTTCTTATTACTTTTTTCACAAAAAGAATGTGTTTTTTTGGGATAAACATCCACATCACACAATTATAATAGAGTAAAAGCATAGCTCTCTTTAATTATCGGCTTTGAAAACAAAAGAATGTGGACATGTTTCACCTGTGTGATCAAGAACCCCTTTTAAAAAAAATTATAGTTTAAACAAAGAACCCCAACTTTTCAAAGAATTGTTATTATTATTTGTATCTATTATTGAGCAAAATAACAATTTGGAACTTAGAAATGAAATTTAAATTGTGTACAATTTAGTTCTTTAAATGATTCAAACCCATTTCAGATTAATCTTATTGGAAACTGAGTAATGTGAAATAAGTTTGAACGATATGTGTTGAGATATATAAAACCATTAATGTAGTTTCAAGTTTTGGGTTGAATTGGTTCTTTACATGGTATCTCGTGTCCCGGGTTCGATCCTCGCCGCCTCCCACTTTCTTTCAAGTGGAATTTCTTTGTTCGCACGGGTAGGTGGGCCTGTGCATTGTCCACCCTTCAAACCCAATAGGCTCTCGTGTGAGGGGGCATGTTGAGATATATAAAACCATTAATGTAGCCTTACCCAACAACAACATCTTAAACTTTTGGGTTGAATTGGTTCTTTATAATATGATTGAGCTCAACTAAAAATGAGCAACATCAATTATTAATTCACCTAGCCTAAAGCATATTTATTACAGCTACGACATAATAAGAACACACGGTGACATCAACAGTTACGTGCAGGGTCACTTGGTGAGGTGTTCCTGGTCAAGTTGAAGAGGAAACTTATCTCACATAAGTGTAAAAAGACAATGCTAAAAGCAAGGTTGTTCTGCAAGCCACGGTTCTATGAATCCAAAAAATAAAAAATAAAAAAAAATCAAGTATTTAAGGAGTTATGTTTCTAACAACACAGTCTTTCCTTAACAACATCTTCAAATACCTCAAAATCTTATCCCTTCAGTTCATTCCTTCTCTACCCTTATATTCTCTTCGGTTACATACATTTTCAGTAATTTTGTAAACAAAAAAAGCTTTCGTTTCTTTCATTGCTCATCCTTATCCAATCTTCTGACAGGTTTGTTCTTTTGTTTTTGTCTTGATTTCAGAAAAATCATCAAACAATGCTAATCTTTCATTATGTTGATTGATTCCCATGTCACATATTTGAAAAATGATTGTACCTTATTGTTAGAATTACAAATTGAAATTCATGGTGTTAACTTGTTTGTATAAATGAAAAGACAGGATATTAGTGTGTGATGGAAACAATGGAGAACAATTCAAGGGATGAAGACCAGGAATTTGAATTGCCACCAGGATTCAGGTTTCATCCAACAGATGAAGAACTCATAACTCACTACCTCTCCCAAAAGGTTCTTGATAACTGCTTCTGTGCTAGAGCCATTGGGGAGGTTGATTTGAACAAGTGTGAGCCATGGGATTTGCCTTGTGAGTCTCTTAACATGAACTTTAGAGTCTTTTTAGTTATACATCATTCTTGTTTAAGGTACCTTAAAATATTTTTTTTTTTTTCTGGTTTTTCAATGAAGGGAGGGCCAAAATGGGTGAAAAGGAGTGGTACTTTTTCTGTGTTAGGGACAGAAAATACCCAACTGGTTTAAGGACAAATAGGGCCACTGGTGCTGGCTATTGGAAGGCCACAGGCAAAGACAAAGAGATATACAGGGCAAAAGTACTTATTGGAATGAAGAAAACTTTGGTTTTCTACAAAGGAAGAGCTCCAAGAGGTGAAAAAACAAACTGGATCATGCATGAATACAGATTAGAGGAGAAACATTCCATGCATGTTCTACACAAAACGGCTATGGTAAAGTTTTTTTTTTTCTTCTTCTGTTTTTTACAAGGGGGCGAACCGGAGCAGTGGTAAAGCTGTTCTTTCATGATTGAAAGATCATGGGTTCGAATCCAGGAAACAGCCTCTTTGCAATTATGCAAGGGTAAGACTGCGTACAAGGATTTCCTCCACCCCACACTCGCTAGGCGGGTTTAACGGGGAGTGGTTTTTCAGCCTCTTTGAATATTTGTTAACATGGTTTGTTTATCTTGGTTTCCTTTCAGAATGAATGGGCTATCTGCAGAGTTTTTCAGAAGAGTTCTTGTGGAAAGGAAATGCATATTCCTGAGTTGGTGAGGCTCAGCTCCTTTGAAAAAGAACTTCCTCCATTGATGGATTCTTCTCCATTCTATAGTGAAACAAAAACTGCTGTTGGAGAATCATCACACATGACCTGCTTCTCAGATCCAAATCAAACTGAGGATCCAATGACACAAGATGACATAGTTGATAGCTTTGAAACTTCTATGTTGGCATCTTCATATTCTTCAAACCCCTCTGATATTTCCCCTGCCTCATGGACTTTTACCCAAGCTGCCCCTACTTTGTCCCACCAATCCACACAAATTGCACACCAAGTTGGGAATTCACTGTGCCATGATTATTTTATGAATCAAGAACAGTCCATGTTGAGGATGTTGATTGAAAACAATGAATCAAGTTCAAAGCAGAAAGCTCAGGAAAGTGACTTTGATGCTGACACCTCCTCTTTGATGTACATCAATGAAATGTTTCAGTGATTCTTTTGTGAATCAGGAAAATCCATCAGCTTCTGTAGGAAATGTGGACACTGGTTTCATATGGGGTTTCTAAAAAATCTTGAAGGATTATTATGCAGTTTAAGATAAAGAAAATTTAGGCATTAATATTATACATGTAAATAAATTTTATTCCACTCAATGTTATCCTAGGAAGTATAGGAGATGTATGTATTAACTATTAACTAGAAATTAAATTGTCCTTTTTGTTATAGTTTTCCAAAGTTGTATTTCTCGACTGTTTTATATACTTAGTACTTTAAGGGCTGGCTTGGCTCAGCGGTAAGCTTGCTTGCCATGGTGTGTCAGGTCACAGGTTCGAATCAGCCTCTCTGCAAAAAGCAGGGGAAAGGCTGCCTAGAGTATTCCCTTCCCCAGACACTCACGAAGTGGGTATTTGAACTGGGTCGGCCCTTTTATATACTTAGTACTTTACAGTATAAGTTATATTTTATGTTCTCTCAACCTCCATTTTTTAAGGATAATTATTTTCTTTGAGGTTAGGACCAACATTATGTTACATTTCAAGTTCAATTAATTGAGCTTTGAACTTAATCAGTAATAGGACATGTTTCCCCTACTGAATTAAAATATAAATTTGGCATATTAGTTAATGCTGATTTGCATAAGTATTTGTTGCATGGATGATTAACAAGAACAAATGAAAGCCATGGCAAGCCCAGCACAATTGGTAGATAGTTGGGTTCTTTAAATATGTTGATAGGGGATTCGATTGGGAAAGATTTATCCACTTAATGTGATCTTCCAGATTAGTCTTCGGCTGTCAGCAGGAATATATTTTGGAAAAGGGTCGAAGGGCCGACCCAGTTCAAATAAAATATTTTGGAAAAGGGTCGAAGGGCCGACCCAGTTCAAATATCCATTCCGTGAGTGTCTGGGGAAGGGAATACTCTAGGCAGTCTTTCCCCTGCTTTTTGCAAGCAAGCTTATCGCTGTGCCAAAAAAAAAAAAAAAAAAGCCATAGGAAGCACTGATTTTTTTTTGCCAAATCAAAACTTAGGAGTAAAAGCTGCAAAATTAGCAGCAAAACCGCCTACAAGTTACGCTTAATTAATTCAATATGTTTCTGTACATTGAACAAAAAAAAAGCCATAGGAAGCACTGAATTTTTTTTGCCAAAGCAAAACTCAGAAGTAAGAGCTGCAAAACTAGCAGCAGAAACGCCTACACGTTATGCTTAATTAATGCAATATGTTTCTGTACATTGAACCGAGTAAATTATTTTATTTGATTCATTCAATTATAAACTTGTTCAGCTGCTTCTCATGATTATAACGAATGGTGCTTGGTGATTTGGGAAATTTTGCTATAGGAGAATTCTATATGGGCTCTCAAATTGAACTTATTACCTAATGCCAATAATGCTTCTCAGTTCAATTTTTTTTAGATATCAACCAGCGTTCGAAATCTAATTAGATTCAACTAATTCAGTTTCGGGTTTGAGCTTCTTCACATTTTCTAGTAGTTGACACTATGAGGATTCGAACCCACTATTCTATCCGCGCAGGTCAAATCCTGCGATTTAGCTGAATCACTACTAAATCAAGAACTCTTAGATTTCTCCCTTAAATTTTTAGGTATTAAATAAAGTGACTGTAGATATGGCTTGAGTGTTCAATTTCGCTTTTGTTTAGAACATAGAAGTAGCTTGAAATACCAAATGGTGGTAGTTCAGTTGGCGTATGGGAGCTGAGGGGATGAGAGCATGTGTTCGAATCTCCTCAATACCATCTTTGGGAGGGGTTTAAAGCCTTAATCCTGTACCCGTCCTGAATCGGATTAGTTGCGAAGTGATGAACCGGAAGTAGCTTGAAATGAGGTGAAGTGTGAAACCGTTGAGTAAGTTGGGGACACTGATATGTCAGAGAATATAAGAATATCCTTCTCCTAAACCTCAATATTTGTCTAAGTGGTGTTTGCATTCTCAGTTCTGGGCCCTTCTCCTAAGTAGAAACTAAATCTGACATGTTTTTTTTTGGAGGAGATTCTAACTTTGTCAATTTTTGATTAGATTGTTTGTGTGTGTAAAAGGATTCAGATACATGTACAAGCACTAACTAGCTAGGACAAATTATTCTTAAGGATAAGGTACCTTCAAGCTTATCTTTCCTAGTATAGTACGAAATTGGCTTCTCTCTCTTTTTTTTTCATTTTTATTTCTTGTGTTTTTGTAGATACACCCAATTGGACTGTGTTATTTCCCTTCAGTTTCTTTTGGAAAATGTCTTAAATCAATGTGTGACACGTTTGTTATTTTTCCTATACTAAGTATAATAATGGTATTTTTCTTACTCTCTTACCCACACTCTTACTAGGTGTACTCATTGTTCTGTTTTGTTTTGAATTTTTGGAGTCTTTGGAATGAACTCAACCACGCATAGTGACATGAGGATATATAATTGATCTATGACATAAAGAATATGATGGAGCCAGGGAAGACAAAGAAAACGGCATCTATATATGTCTTTGACCCCCTTTTTTTTTGTGGGGTCAAAGAAATGAATCACACAATGAAGGGATATATATTCTTTAGGTATTATTAATCTTAAAGGAAATAAGTTATGTAATCTCATAGAGATAAATTTGAGGGCTCTACCATCTGAAAAAGAAAAGAAAAAAGTAACACAGTTATCGAAAGATGTGTAGGAGAGAAAGTTATCACATGTAGCGTAAAAATAGTTTTTCCCATATTCTTTACCAATTAGTTCCATTAGAATGCTGATGTGACATTCTTTTTTTCCGAGCTGTTTCAAGACAAACTGCACAATGGAAATTCTCAAAATCCCAACATAATAGATATTGTTAAATATCGAAAGAGAAGAGAGGAACATTTGAAAATAATACTATGTGTATCAACTACACAGCGGAGTCTATTATATAACTTAAAAGAAAGAAAATACAAACAGATATACTCGATGTGGGACTTCTATACTACTATTCTAAACTATCATATACTCGATGTGGGACTTCTATACTACTATTCTAAACTATCATTTACAACACTCCCCCTCAAGCTGGAGCATATAAGTCATATGCACCAAGCTTGTTACAAATAAACTCTATTCGAGGGCCCCTCAAAGATTTTGTAAACACATCTGCTAATTGCTCATTAGAGGGTACAAAGCTAGTTTTAATTTCACCAGCAAGAATCTTTTCTCGAACAAAGTGACAATCTATTTCTATATGTTTGGTTCTTTCATGAAACACTGGATTTGATGAAATGTGTAGAGCTGCTTGATTATCACAAATGAGAGTTGCATGTCCAGTGTCTCCAAACTTAAGCTCTCTGAGAAGTTGTTTAAGCCAGATGAGCTCGCAAGTAGTAGTCGCCATGGAGCGGTATTCTGCTTCAGCACTTGATCTGGCAACTACGCTTTGTTTCTTACTTTTCCAGGAAATCAAGTTGCCTCCAACAAAGACACAATACCCAGAAGTAGATCTCCTATCAGTTGGACAACCAGCCCAATCAGCATCACAGTACCCAACCAATTTATCATGACCTTTATCTTCATATTCAAGGCCTTTTCCTGGAGATGCCTTGATATACTTAAGAATACGAATGACTGCATTCCAATGTTCTTGACATGGAGAATTGAGAAATTGACTGACAACACTAACTGCAAAGGAAATATCAGGCCGAGTGACTGTGAGGTAGTTCAATTTTCCAACCAATCTTCTATACTGCTCAGGATCTGAAAAGGGCTCCCCCTGATTTGGTAGAAGCTTGATACTTGGATCCATAGGAGTTTCAACAGATTTTGAATTTAACAGAGCAGTTTCTTCAAGAATATCCAGAGCATATTTCCTCTGAGATATCACAACACCAGATTTAGATTGGGCCACCTCGATTCCTAAGAAGTATCGAAGTTTCCCAAGATCCTTAGTCTGAAAATGATGACATAAGTGTTGTTTCAATCGAGTGATCCCATGTTGATCACTGCCTGTGATGACAATATCATCCACATATACCACCAGATAAATAGAACCAGAAGCAGAATGACGAAAAAAGAGAGAATGATCAGCTGCACTCCGAGTCATGCCAAATTGTTGAACAACACTGCTAAATTTACCAAACCAAGCTCTTGGAGATTGTTTGAGGCCATAGAGAGACTTACGAAGACGACAAACAAGTCCTGACTCCCCCTGAGCAACAAATCCAGGAGGTTGCTCCATATAAATTTCTTCCTCAAGATCACCATGAAGAAAAGCATTCTTGATATCCAGTTGGTAGAGAGGCCAATGGCGAATAGCAGCCATGGCAATAAAAAGGCGAACAGTAGACATTTTCGCCACAGGAGAAAAAGTATCAATAAAATCCAAGCCAAAGACCTGAGTGAAACCCTTCGCCACCAAGCGAGCTTTAAGACGATCCACTTGACCATCAGGTCCAACCTTAACAGCATAAATCCATCGGCAACCAACCACAGATTTTCCAGAAGGAAGAGGTACCAGATCCCATGTGCCATTATGATGAAGAGCACTCATTTCATCAATCATAGCTTGTCTCCATCCCGAATGTGAAAGTGCATCACCTGTAGTCTTAGGGACAGATACAGAGGACAAAGAGGAAAGGCAAGCAAAATATGATGGAGAAAGACGATGATAACTGAGATTGACTGCATACCTGGCCGGAGGGCGAGTATCACGAGTACCCTTACGAAGAGCAATGGGAAGGTCACTATCCGAAGGTGGGACCGAAGCCGTGGGAGGAGATGCAGTTGAATGTGAGTCCACGGATACATCTGACGAATTAGGCTCGATCTCATCAGCAGAAGAGGTGATAGAAGGAGAGTCAGAAACATGGTTGGGTAAAGATGGAAGGTAAAGAAGGTCACTTGGGAAGGATGGCTGTACAGAATCAGTATCCACAGGAGTAGTAGAGGATCCAAAAAAGGGAACTGATTCAAAAAAGGAGACATCCGCCGAGATAAAGTATCGACGTAAAGTGGGAGAGTAGCAACGGTAACCCTTCTGAGACCGAGGATAACCCAGAAAAACACATTTATGAGACTTGGGAGCTAATTTATCCAAACCTAGACCAAGATGATGAACAAAACACGTAGAACCAAACACATGTGGAGTTAAAGGATATAAAGTTTGATGGGGAAATAAAATAGAGTGAGGTACCTTATGATTGAGAACAGATGATGGCATGCGATTAATGAGATAGCATGCAGTAAGTATAGCATCACCCCAGAATGTGTATGGAACATTACCATCAATTAACAAGGCACGAGTGGTTTCAACCAGATGGCGATTCTTGCGCTCGGCTACACCATTTTGTTGAGGTGTATAAGGGCAAGATGTTTGATGGAGAATGCCATGAGATGAAAAGAATTGTTGAAATTGATGAGATAAGTACTCACATGCATTATCACTACGAAAAGTACGAATAGGAATACCAAATTGAGTTTTGATTTCATTGTAAAATAACTGAAAAATAGAAAACAACTCAGACCGATTTTTCATTAAAAATAACCAAGTACACCTGGAATAATCATCAATAAAAGTAACAAAATACTTAAACCCTAAAGTAGAAGAATGACGACTTGGTCCCCAAATATCAGAGTGGACCACAGAAAAAGGAGAAACAGCTTGACGGCTAAGACGACTTGGGAACGTACTACGAGTATGTTTCCCATACTGACAAGACTCACAATTTAATTTAGAAAGAGACGATAAATGTGGAACCATCTTCTGAAGCTTTGTAAGACTAGGATGGCCCAGACGAGCATGTATAGTAAGAGGAGAGTCCACAGTGGAGCAGGCTGAATAAGATGGAAATAGTTGATAGAGGCCTTGAGACTCACATCCTCTGATAATCTCCTTCCCCGAACTCCGATCCTGAAAGATGACAGAGGTTTTAGTAAAAGAAACAACACAGTCAATGGATTTTGTCAAACGACTAATAGAAAGTAAGTTAAAAGGAGAATCTGGAACATAGAGAACATGATCCAGAGATAAATTAGGTAAAAGAAGAACCGTGCCAATACCCCGTGATTGGACCAGAGACCCATTGGCCATAGTAATAGTGGGAAAAGAACCAGTAGTACAAAGGGAAGTGAATAAGGACTTATTACCAGAAATGTGATCAGAAGCCCCAGAATCAAGAGTCCAAGGGCCTATAGAGTGCAACTGAGAGATTGCAGCAAAAGAATTACCAGTGGGAGCAATAGATGTAGTAGGACCTGATGGTTGCTTCTCAGACTTATTACCAGCCGGAGACCCAGAAACATTGGAGACGGGAGAGTCCATAATCAAGAGTAGAGGAAAAAAAAAAATCCAAAAAGACTGATCACACAACTAACCGGAAGAAGATGGATCAGAAAAATAAGACCGGATCCAGAATCGTCTCAGCAAGACGAAAAAAATCGCAACCAGCCGTGGCCGGAACGGAGTCTGCACGCGCCTCCACAATCGCCCGGAAACTGACAACGAGACAGTTCCGGGGAAAAAAAAAATTGTAAACTATGATGAACAATGGGTTCACCGAAAAAAAAAAATAAAAAAAATTCAAACGTTCCTTAGGCTCTTGATACCATGTTAAATATCGAAAGAGAAGAGAGGAACATTTGAAAATAATACTATGTGTATCAACTACACAGCGGAGTCTATTATATAACTTAAAAGAAAGAAAATACAAACAGATATACTCGATGTGGGACTTCTATACTACTATTCTAAACTATCATATACTCGATGTGGGACTTCTATACTACTATTCTAAACTATCATTTACAACAGATATGATGAAAAAAAATGCTTTGCCTTGTCCATTTTCTTTGTGATGAAAAAGTGCACAACAGAACAGAAGATGCTGGGAAATATGAGAGGGTATCTTTGGTCATTAATGGGGTGTTGAGTTTGGTCCTCTTCTCTAAAGTTTTCCTTGAAAGAATAATTCATTGATCAGTGGCGGAGCCAGCATTGGAGGAGAGGGGTGAAAATTAAATTTTTATCTTGCATAGTATAACAATTTATTTTATCTATTAACCTCATAGGAATTCATTTAGGTAATTTCTTACCAAAATATTAACATTTAACAACGTTCGCAAGACTAAAAAATTATACTTTTGGTCGGGTCCAACTGATATAAAAAGTTGTTTAAAGCAATAATTAAAAAAAATGTCTTAACTAAATCAATGTTTTTAACTATATTTTTTTAAAAAATAAAAAATAAAAGAATGCAACCAAGTTGCCCCAAAAAGTGAATATTTTAAATTAGAGCAAACTCATTTCTCTATATGGAATCACTACACAAAGACAAACACAACCATCCAAAAGGATGACAAAAAGGTCAAAGCTTTCATTAACCAAAATATAGTAAATGAAAATAAAAAGAAAATGCATAAAAGGTTACACATAACACATACACATTAGGTGAAGTGGAGGTAGATTCCAACTTGGATTTCAAATCAGAACTTCCAAAAGTAGATTTAACAGTAACGACAATACTATGTTTGGCCTTCAACTGTATTAATTTTTTTTTTTTGAGGGGGGAGGGGGGCGGCCGCCCACCCTAGCCTCCCCCTGTCTCTGCCCCTGATTGATACTCTATCGCACTAAATAATTAAATAAGTTGAAAATAAACTCACTAAATCAGATAAATTTATAAGAATAAATTTTTGTGTTCATATCTTATTTTACAAACATTAAATAAAAGAGGTCCTATCAAAATTTATAAATATATAATACAAAATTTTAACATCTCCTGATTTAGATAAGCTTTAACCAACTAGGATTGCTCTATCGACGAGGAATTTGGATAATCTATATGAGATTATATAGGTTTGAATCTCAGTATCACTATTGTATCAAAAAAAGATAAACTTTTATGATTTGTCTTTCAAGTTTCAGAATAGGAGAAATTTCTTATGTCTTGTAGTTTAACGATTTATATTTTATTCTAATTATTATTAAATTAGTTTGACGCTAAAAATTCTTTATTTAATATTCATTTTTAATAGATTCATGTGTATTATAATTGTTTTTTTATAATATATTATAATTGTTATTTGTATATATATTATTTCCTTATCCAATTATCAATATCCAATAAATTTGGTTTGAACTCAATTTGAATATGCATATAACTCTCAAAGCTTAATAGCTTAATATTTCTAATTCCTACGGTAACAACATCACAAAATAACACAACACAAAGCTGGTAATTGTGATATTCCGATATTCAACTGATTCTTAAAAAAATAGGAAGATTCGGATGCTTGTGTCTTAAATATTCTGATAATTATGTGAACATTTTCCATTGAATTCTTTTCGGTGTTTGGATCTCTGCAGTTTTCTTTCTTGGGCCAGTCTAAAGTTTTAATAGAGTTGGATTGTAAGACTCTGTATGGACCATATAGGTTGTTTCTTACATATTCCAAACAACTTTATTAGATGAAAAAAAAAAGCAAAGCAGAAAGAACAAAATAAGATTGGGCCTTTTTACACAAAAACCCATTTTAAAGAAAGTCTAAAATCTCAAAATTACGAGCCCAAGGCCTCTGTTATCAATAAATAAATAAAAAAATCCCCTTTGCACCCTAGATATAAAAAATGGGGAAGGTTATAGTTATAACATTTTTTTTACAATCTTTTACAACCATATCTTATCACCGTTGATTTCCGTCAATTAACGGTTATCATTTATTGTGAATTAATAATTAATTAATGAGTTTAATTTGTTAAAATGATAACCGTTATTAACGGAAATCAACGGTGATAAGATATGGTTGTAAGAGGTTGTAAAAAAAAAAATTGTAACTATAACCTCCCTCATAAAAAATAAATTAATTAAAGTTGAATGAATTTTTACTAACTTCGGCAATATATATATATATATATATATATATATATATATATATATATATATATATATATATATATATATATTATTTATGCAATTGAGTGTTTAATTCTGAACTTACAAGGAAAGCATAAGGAATAAATATAAAATCAAGATTTATCCTATTGGATGGATCTTCTTAGATTAAAATTTTACACAATTTTGTTATGTAAAACTTTTGTGCCTGTGTTTGGGTTCATGATTTCTTATTTATTTTTTTAATTTTTCAAATGAGGGTGATAGTGAAGTTATTTCTTTATTGGTGAAATCTGGCAATAAAATTATACACAAGGCAATTGTGATACAAGATTAATCTTTGGTGAGTGGAGAGATAACGAGTGTTATATATGGGGAATTAATTGATGGTTGAATTTGGACTGTAATGTAAGATGAAATTAATTGGATGACACGAACACAAAAGTATATTTGTAAAATTGTACATATTGGATATAATTACATATACATATAATTGGAATTAAATTATGTAGAGTCTGATTTTGTTGATTTAACCATAAATGAGCAATCATTTGGTGAAAGAAGGCCATGCTTATTCTGATACCTTTCTTTTCTAGACACTTTTGTTTTCAAAATTTAACTTCTCTGTTGAAGTTGAATGGTCTATGTTGCTTTCGACCTATGTGATCAAGGAAAACTAGCTTACGCACTCTGTTAGTTATGTTTATTAATTACTACGTGGTGTACGGTTATCCTAGTCTATTTCCTATATGAATGAATTTGATGTCTATATCTTGTATTTTTCAAAGATGACTTCCAATGCTAGATTTGACCTAAGCAAGAAGCTTCTCCGGAGTGCTTGGAAATTTACTCAAACTTTCATGTGAATGAAATCTTGCCTCACTTTGGCAGGAAAACAATTAAGCTATGTGGTTTTTATCCATAGGGACACCTAATCAGTGGCGTAGCCACGTTGTTGTTAGATGGGGCCTAGGCCCTGCTGATTTTTTTTTTAAATTATTATTATATATATTTTATAAGTAATTATTATTTGGTCTCTTCTAAAGTTAAAATTTGGTTACATTTATGTTCTCTCTCTCAGTTAATAGCCTAATATATTCTGAGTGGAGTTGGAAACCCTAACAGTGTCATCGTATTTGCTTGCTGTTCTCTCAATTAGAAACCCTATTAATGGTATTTGCTCTTAAATTGGTGCTTTTTTATTCTGAAATTTTTTCTAGTTTTCCCTGTGATTGATTTTATTTTGTGGAGATATGCTTGTTAGAGTGGAGTGCCTTTGAGTGTTTTGGTCTTTCATGTTTCCTTAAATACTTGAATCGTCTTTATGACTTTATTCACTCTCTCTTGATCAATTATGAAATTATGCAGCATCTCGATGGCTTTTTAGATAAGTATGCTAGAATTCATGATAAATTTTTCCTAATAAATTTGTGTAATTATGATAAAGTTTTGATAATTTGATATGTCAAATTTTTTGGCCCAAACTAAAATGAAATCGTGGCTCTCCGCCACTAGACACCTTCTAATAACAAAAAATAAATAAATAATAATAACAAAATATATTTGTACACTTAAATGATATTGATTGATTCCTTTCCTTATTGAGACTAAGCTAAGAAATTTAAAGAAAATATATCTAGGTATCACCAAAACACAATTTTGTGGATGACATTGAAAAAGTGGCTCCCTCATTAGGATGGACATATTTAAGGGAAACCTACAAGCTTTATATAGTTGAACATAATAATCAAATTTTCTAGAATCTTAGATCATTTTCCATATGTTGAATGGATGCCTTAGCTGTTGGACACATATGTTCTGAATTTAGAAACACATTAAGTTGATAATCATGCTCATGATCGTGAAATTAGTAGAAGCTCAAACCTACTCATGGTTGAGCTTAAAAACCCTAAAAAAGTCGACGTCACCAGATGGTGCCTTCATTATGATATTGTTGGAAGAAATTTCGCTTTTGAAGAAGACATCTTTGTTAATGACATGGTTCCACGATATGATATATGACATATGACAAATACTAACACGCATGCATACAAGCTAACAAACCTTGAAAAGAAATATGAGATATTAATTAGAAATTCAAGAATTCATGACCCACCTAAGCTATTTTTTTCTGCCTAATTGGCCCCTACAATGTAATGAAGCTTAATTTTTCCTTTTGCATTGCCATCAAATTCATAAATGATTGAATTGATAGCTTGTTCTTTCCACTTTGTACGATGAGTTTTGTTGATCAGTAGTTTGTTCATCTATCTTGCTAAAGGACTGACTTTAAGATTTAAAGCTACTTCCACTTAGGTCTTATATTCATGAAATAGGTTCTTTGGTCATATAAAACTTCAATTGATGTACCCACAATAATTTATGGGTAAAGAATTTCCCGGTCACCGGAGATAAAATTATCTCCAGTGAACTCAAAACGACGTTGTTTTGGGTTATAAGATTAAAAATTATAATGATAAAGACTAATATAATCTTGTAATATATTATAATTATAAAAATACATTGATTTCCGCCCCAAAATGACATCATTTTGTGTTCACCGGAGATAACTTTATCTCCGGTGACCGGGAAATTCTTTACCCATAAATTATTGTGGGTACATCAATTGAAGTTTTATATGACCAAAGAACCTATTTCATGAATATAAGACCTAAGTGGAAGTAGCTTTAAATCTTAAAGTCAGTCCTTTAGCAAGATAGATGAACAAATTACTAACCCAAAACAACGTCGTTTTGAGTTCACCGGAGATAATTTTATCTCCGGTGACCGGAGAAATACTTTTCTCATAATTTATTGAAGAGACTTTTTTCACATGATTACCCATATTTAATTTCTTGTAATATTGATATATATATATATATATATATATATATATATATATATATATATATATATATATATATATATATATCATTTCTTCCCCTTTCCTTTAGATATTCATTTTATGAATTAATAAAAATTGTGATTTTCATCAGACCATTCTTCTTGTTGGAACAGAACCAAAACATGGCATTTCTGGCATACACTGAACCAATACACCCTGAGACCAAACCCATTGGTAGTACAAAAAAAATAAAAATAAAAAAGCATATAGTAATTGTTGTCACTGAATACTCACACACAAAATTTGCAAACAAGGAAAGAAAGAATGGAGAGAGAGATTTAGCATGGTTCAACCAATGTGAGTTACCTTCACTAATATTTAACTATATTTTCTTCAATGTGAGCTGCGTTCAGTAATGTTTAACTATATTTTCTTCAAGGCATTCGCTACAAACCACTCCATGTATGAGGATAATATAAATAGGCGTAGAACACTATACCTCTATAATTATTTATAAACCCGAGCTCAAACTACTAAAAAAAATAAAATAAAATAAAGCCAAGGCCAACAATATTGCACTCTTATTGGCTTTCTCTGCGTCCCATCAACTAGAGTCGTAATCTAAATGTAAAATATGAACAATTCCCGGTTATAATAACCAATAAATTTAATTTATTTTGTTATTCTATAACTGGTAAGGTCTATTTACTAATATTATTAAACCCGGACCGGTGATCGACTCGGTCGGGGTACCGAGTCAATGGGTCACTGGTTCAACACATGAACCAAATGTGTATATAAATTTATATTTTATAATTAATTATATAATAAATATTTTAAATGGTACAATTAAACCAAGAATCAAATATAACTTAGTGATAAATACTACAACTTTCGAGTTTGAATCCCAGCAACTATAACTTTAAAATTATTATTTTGAAAACCGGTCCGACCGACCGGGTTCGGTCGGTTTTCTCAACACTGCCATTTACCACTTAACTCACTCATATTGCGGGTAAAAGTAAACAAGATTAATTGCATTTTATATTTGTTGATTTTTATTTCATTTCGTCAGATATCAACCACGATAGACTTGTATCACTTTGACAAGTGTAATGGTCACTCATTTAATAGGTTCATTAAGACTATGTTGGACCATTACGATGCTAGAGCTGGCAACGATCAAAGAAAATTTAAGGAGGGTGTCCCCATTGTCCTTGTTGCAGCCAATATGAGTCTTGGATCCGTAAGACCTTTACACTACACAACACGTAGAAGCACTCACATTTAAGTTTTCTATTTTAGCCCCCCCATTTTTTTTTCCATCATGGGACCCTTCTTTTGTCTTTTTATGCACCAAATCATTCAAGATCCCTTCCGCAACCCTATAGCCCCACACTCATAAATTGCTCTTCCTTACCCCAAATTACCAAAATTGCGCCTCACAATTCAATTATTACACAAGTTCTTCATGGAATCACCTCGGTCACAGCCACCACTATAAAGTGCCCACCTTTTTTGGCAGCTCAAGTTTCTAATCTTGGTAACTTATGACTTAAAAAAGAGTTAAAAGCCATAATTAAACTCTAGTGGAGTTTATCTTCTTTTTCCCTTAATAATATGGCTGATTGCTTCAATGATTTTGTTTTTTTAAAATATAGTACATGAATGGGATTGATGATTCTAAATTATTCATTTCATGGGTTTAATTTTTCTAAAGTTACATTAGATAACTTTATCTAATGTTCATCGAAACGACGTCGTTTTCGGACGGAAATCATGGTGTTTTTGTAATTTTAATTTATTTCAGGGTTATAATAGTCTTTATCATTCTAATTTTTTAATTTTTCAACCTCAAAACGACGTCATTTCGATGAACATTAGATAAAGTTATCTAAAATAAAATCGGAAACTTTTTTTCCTTATTTCATTAGTGTCAATTGTAGCTTCATAATGCATAAGTAAGACTTTTTATAACTCCTACACCTATAGTCTTGAATCTTTTCATCCTAATTCTACATGAAATGTTGCTCATTTAATTAGATGTATACTTTTGGATTGGGACCTTTTATATGTGCCTGTTATGGGCCAGACTGAGGCCCACTACGCACCTCGGCCCGACACCTACATTGCACCTCGGCCAGCCACCAAACCCTAGAGCCGGGCTATATAAGGCAGGTAAGGCAGAGCAGTAAGGTACACATTTTCTAATCCTAAACACTATAGATCACACACACACCTCGAAGGCATACGCCTAGGTCAGTGTCAGTGATCCCTGTTCCTCCCAGATACCTAATCTATAGGCATCTAGAGAGAAACACTCGTATCCGAGATTAATCATCCAACCTACGTTGGACACATCTGCCAACAGGCAGAACATTGGCGCCGTCTGTGGGGAATCGAACATCGACCCACGTATTATCCGAAAGAGTAATGGTGAGAGCCACAAGGAGCGGTTTCCGTCCCCCTCTGACATCCAATCAGGAGGAGGAACGGGAAGCAGCACTCCAGCCTACAGATCCCGATCCAGATGCCGTGCACGTTAGTGAGGTGCACTCCGATTCCGAATCCGCTCCTGCCTGTAACCCTGATGCGCCATATATGCAGGGGTTGCAGCCCATCGAGGAACCTGGCCGACAAGGCCCGAATCTGGCCATGGATGCACTCCTGCGCCGGATGGAGGAATGGGAGCGCCGAAGCGAGCTGCAGAGACAGGCGGATGCAAGGCAGATCCACGAACTAGAGGCCCGGATCCGGCAGATGACTAGTCCGGATCCGGTCAGAGCTGTTGATCGCGTAGTCACAGATCTACGCCGTTCAAACCCTCGCATGGAAGATCAACAACCAGTGGAAATTGGCCCTACCGGAATCCCTATGAACCCGAGTTCAACAATGGGGGTACCAAGATCCGGCCTTCAAAGACCACGGCAAGGGGAGCAAGCAGATCTGGGTCTTAATCAGATGACCCGGATGCCTAGGCGTTCAAATACGCAAGGGGAGCAAACAGATCTGGGTCTTAATCAGATGACCCGGATGCCCAGGCGTTCAAATACGCAAGTGGAGCAAGCAGATCGGGGCCTCGACCAGACGACCCGAATGCCTAGACACTTAAATACACAAGATAGGCAAGAAAGTGGCGACGCGGCCACGATGCATCGACCCCTGCAACGTAGCCCGGATAACGTTGCCGGAATATACAGGAGGAAATACAACAGGGGGTTGTACAATGACAGTCCTTTCTCAAATGAAATCGTGGAGGCTCCTTATCCAGATAACTTAAACTTATCAGAATTAATCAAGTATGATGGCACCCAAGATCCGCAAGTGCATCTAGATGCATTTGATACGGCTATGTATATCAAGGGCATCGAAGAACCTCTGATTACTAGGCTCTTTGCAACAACGTTAACAGGGGCGGCACAAACCTGGTTTTCATCATTACCGGCAGGATCCATCCGATCTTTCGAAGAATTCGGAGGGCGATTCTTGTTGAATTTTGCCACCAGCAAGAAACAACCAAAATCAGAATTTGCCTTGGGCAAAATTAAACAGCAATCCGGAGAAACACTACAAAGGTACCTTGATCGATTCAAACTTGCTGCCCTACAGGTGCCTGGGTTATCAGAAAATGTTCATTTACATCTAGTGATTGCCGGCCTACATGGAAGCTCTAGACTGGCAAAATCGATCTATAAGGACCCACCCAGGACCCTGGTGGAATTCAACACGCGTTCTAAGAAATATTTAGAACTCGAGCAAATGGAGCTGGAAAATGTTGACCAGAAGCATCATCCGGGTCAATCCGATAGGCCGGGGCCAAGAAAGCCAGGAGATTCGCGGGGGAAAAAGCCAGACGAACGTTTCCCAACTCGAGGGCGGTATGAGAAATATGCTCCATTGAATGCTCCTCGGTCGCAGATTTGGCGTGAGGTGGCTTCTACCGAAATGAAGACTGTGGAAAAACCTCGGCCATTGCAGCATCCAGCCGGCCTAGACCAGTCACGATACTGTGCATTCCATGACGGCCCAGGGCACTCTACAGATGAATGCTGGGACCTCCGGGATGCCATTGAGAAATATATCCGGGAAGGAAAGTTACGTCAATATCTCATCCGCACTCAGGGATGGAGAAATCGAAAGAGGAGAGGAGGCAAGTCTGTCAATCAATCTAATGAGAATAAAAAATTTAAAGAGGACAACCGCAGCAATAAGCAAGCCCGTGATGATGACGAATTCCAGGAGCCGGAATTCGAATGCAATGTTATCAGTGGCGCGTTTGGTGGAGGTGGCGATACTATGAACGCCCGGCGAAAGTACCTCAGGGAGGTACTCTCCATCAGAGAACGCCCTAGATTCAAGGAAGAAGAGCCAGAACCACCGTTGCTGTATTTCACAAGAAAAGAGTTGGACGACGTGATACCAGGCCACGTAGACGGGTTGGTTATCACTGGGACGTTGGTGAACTGCAAGGTCAAAAAAATCTTCTTAGATAATGGAAGTTGCGCTGACGTCATCCTATGGCAGGCCTTTAAAAAAATGAATCTTGATGAAGAAGATCTTCGGCCCTGTAACACAGCCTTAATTGCTTTTAATGGGCAAGACACCATACCCAAAGGGTGCATTGATTTGCGGTTGATGTTAGGCACAAAGGAGGCATACAGATCTGAAAGGGTGCGGTTCATCGTGGCTGACTTCCC
Organism: Gastrolobium villosum; assembly: GCA_032173675.1. Taxonomy (NCBI): domain Eukaryota; kingdom Viridiplantae; phylum Streptophyta; class Magnoliopsida; order Fabales; family Fabaceae; genus Gastrolobium; species Gastrolobium villosum. Next base: position 112,395 of record JAVKPL010011263.1, read on the forward strand.
TTCGGAGTACAACATGATCCTGGGGAGGCCGACAATCCATGATTGGGACATGTTGGTGTCTACCAAGCACCAAAAGCTCAAAATGATCTCTAAACAGGGTACGGTGCTCACTATAGCTGGAGACCAGAAGGAGTCTAGAGACTGTTATTTCAGATCTGTTCGAATGGTGACGAGGGATCCCAACACTTCTACGGGAATTAGCCAGCCTGGTAACAAACCTCCTCCACACAGGTCGGTTAACATGGTCGACTTCGACATGCGAGATGAGGAGCAGATGCCGCGACCGGAGCCAGAGGGCGAGTTAGAAACTATCAATATTGGAGAACCGGGGCAGGTCACCAAGATAGGCAAGGATCTAGCCACAGTCGACAAGCAGAGCCTGATTGCATGTCTTGACCGAAATCGCGATGTTTTCGCATGGAGGTCATCTGACATTCCCGGGGTGGATCCGAACTTTTGCTGCCACAAGCTTTCTGTGTATCCGGGGTCAAAACCGGTAGCCCAAAAGAAGCGCAATCTCAGCTCGGAGCGACGTCAGGTGTTGGAAGACCATGTCAAAGAACTGCTAGAAGCGGGGTTCATTAGAGAAATACAATATACGACTTGGTTGTCCAACGTGGTGATGGTAAAAAAACCAAGCGGGAAATGGCGAGTATGCACCGACTACACAGACCTAAATAAGGTATGTCCTAAGGATGCATACCCGATGCCAAACATTGATCAACTGGTCGACAGCTCATCTGGTTTCCGGATGCTATCCTTTATGGACGCATACTCCGGCTACAACCAAATCCCATTACATCCTGATGACCATGAAAAAACTGCATTCATTGCTGAGAAAGCCAATTACTGCTATAACGTCATGCCATTCGGACTGAAAAATTCTGGAGCCACGTACCAGAGGATGATGAACCAGGTCTTCTCGGATCAGTTGGGTAAAAACGTGGAGGTATACATTGACGATATGATTGTCAAATCAGCCGGAATGGAAGCACATATCCAGGACTTGGAACAAACATTTGGCAAGTTACGACAACACCGCATCCGCTTGAATCCGGCAAAATGTGCTTTTGGCGTTTTTGCAGGAAAATTTCTTGGCTTCATGTTGACACACAGGGGCATAGAAGCCAACCCAGATAAATGTGGAGCCATATTGCAAATGACGGCCCCAAAAAGTAAGAAAGAAATACAGCAACTGACGGGAAGGCTGGCATCCCTCACCCGTTTCTTACCTCGGTCGGCGGAGACAGCCCTTCCTTTCTTTAAACTGCTACGAAAGGAGGTGCAGTACGGATGGAGTACAGATTGCGAAGTTGCATTCCAGGAGATTAAGAGGAGATTATCTTCTCCACCCATTCTGGCCAAACCCAAAGAACAAGAAACTTTAATCCTTTACTTGTCCGTTGGGGAGTTGGCGGTCAGCTCGGTCCTGGTGCGAGAAGACGATGAAGGCCAACAACCCATCTACTTTGTAAGCCGACTCCTACAAGGAGCCGAATTGCGATACCAGCGGTTAGAAAAGATAGCTTTTGCACTCCTCACCTCAGCCCGCCGACTTCGACCGTACTTCCAGGCTCACAAAATCCTGGTTCGATCCGACTTCCCAATCCGACAAATACTCCACAAGCCGGACTTGGCGGGCAGAATGATGAGCTGGGCGATAGAACTATCAGCGTTTGACATCACATTTGAGAACCGAAAGGCAATCAAATCGCAAGCCTTGGCCGACTTTGTCCGGGAATTAACCTCAGCACCACAGATCTCTCCTGATGACTTGGATAAATGGACCATATATGTGGATGGATCCTCTAATTCCAAAGGAAGTGGAGCCGGGGTCATTATAGAGAATCCGGACGGAGTAGCGGTGGAGTATTCCATGAAAATGGACTTTGAGACCTCAAACAATCAGGCGGAGTATGAAGCCTTTATAGCCGGCTTGCTCCAGGCTAAAGAGCTTGGAGCCCGGAAGATCAGAATCTGCAGCGATTCCCAGTTGGTTACTTCGCAGGTTGAGGGCAATTATCAGACAAAGGGACCCTTGTTGATGAAATATTTGGAGCATGTCAAGCAGGTAATGGCGCACTTTGAAGAGGTGGAAATCAGCCACATCCCAAGGAACGCAAATAGCAGGGCGGACATATTATCCAAGCTCGCCAGTACGAAAGGATGGGGCAATTATAGAACCGTCATAGAGCAGAATATTCCCGAGCCGACCTGCATGATGCACATCTCGCAGGTAGACGATTGGCGTAGCAACATAATTGCATACCTTGATGGGGGCACAGTGCCCGAAGAAAAAGCTGTGGCCAGAAAACTCATCCGGGATGCCGCATCATATACCTTGTTTGAGGGGCAGTTGTATAAAAAAGGGATCTCAACTCCCCTACTCAAATGTGTCAACTCAGATAGAGCACAATATGTGCTGTCTGAAATACATGAAGGGGTTAACGGCCAGCATGTCGGTGGGAAAGCCTTGGCTCGGAAGGCGCTTCGTGCCGGATACTTTTGGCCATCCATGGCAAAGGATGCAAAGGATCACGTACAACGATGTAACGAATGTCAGAGACACGGTAAAAACCTCTTGGCCCCACCTGAGGAGCTGAACTTTATTACGGCTCCATGGCCGTTCTACAAGTGGGGAATGGACATTCTGGGGCCGTTTACGGCAGCAGAGGGTCAGCTTAAATGGCTGATAGTAGCCATTGATTACTTCACCAAGTGGATCGAGGCAGAGCCAATTGCTTCCATCACCTCGGCCCGTATACAGCGTTTTTTAGAAAGAAATGTAATATGCCGTTTTGGTATCCCGGCGGAAATTGTAACGGATAACGGCACCCAATTCACTAGCAAAGGGTTTCAACACCTCATGACTGGGTTCCACATCCGGCACAGATTTGCCTCGGTGGAACACCCTCAGACTAATGGGCAGGCTGAAGCAGCTAATAAGGTTATAGTTGAAGGCTTACGCCGACGTATGGAGCAATCCGCTAAAGGTAAGTGGGTAGAAGAGCTCTACTACGTGCTTTGGGGGTACAGAACCACGGTTCAAACCTCGGTGGGTGAATCTCCCTTCAAACTCACATATGGATGTGAGGCCATGATCCCAGTGGAGTTAGGGGAACCATCTTGGAGAAGAGTTCAAACTCTCACACAAACAGAGAAGGATAATAATGACAAGGTGGCGGTTGAGCTTGACCTAATAGAAGAAATCCGAACTATGGCGCATTGCAGAAATTACGCGGCCAAACAACTGGTGGCTAACCGGTTCAATAAAAAGGTGCGACCTCGGTCATTTGAAGTTGAGG
>JAVKPL010011264.1:0-50169 GCA_032173675.1 Gastrolobium villosum
TACCGCCCCCCAGGCGCTGCACTATATCCCAACAGGCCCCACGGCCAAAATCCACTCACACCTTTCCCCACTCATTACCCATTCCATACCTACGCAATACCGCCCTACAACACTATGATTCCACAACCTCAATACAACCCACAAGTTGTCCCACAAGCACAAGCCGCCCCACAAGGGTCGTTTGTAAACCCAGGCCAACAACAGGGCACCGGTCAACAAGGCCCAGCCCTCTCTTATTCAGTTGAAGCCCCACCTGCACAACATCGCCCCCTTGGCCAACAAATGCATCACCAAGACCCACGGGTAACACCTGCTACCACCTCCGGAAGAAATAAGTCGTTAACTGACCTCCTACGCCTGACCCCCATACCACTTGGCTTCAAAGGCCCGTCTAACATAATCACCTACATTGGAGATTCTGACCCCTTCGAATGGATTCAGAAGTTCGAAGCAGCGATGACACTCCACGGAGAAACCGACCTCCTCATGTGCCGAACTTTCCCGACACTCCTCGGCGGAAGAGCCCTAACTTGGTATACTACCTTACCAACCGGCAGCATTTCTTCTTGGGACGACCTGGCCTACAAATTTCAAGCCCACTTCGCCACTAGTCGTCCCGTGCCCAAGTCCGTTCATTCGCTTGAAAAGATCCGTCAGCAATCAGGCGAATCCCTTAGGGCGTTCCTCGATCGCTTCGACAAGGAAGCTTTGCAAGTGCAAGGCCTTGATCCTAAGGTCCAAATGCATATACTTCTCTCAGGTTTAAGGCAGGGCGCTTTCGCTTACGAACTAGCCCGGCATGAGATAACTGATTTGGAGGGGGTAAAAAAGAAAGACCAGGAGTTCATGCGGATCGAGGAATACAAAGATAGCAGGACCGATGACTCTTCACACAGCCAAGCTCAAAAGCTAACCAAAGGCAAAGTTGAGGGCGATGACGAGAGAAGGACTCAGAATCCTCCCCGAGGAACCGGACGCCCTTCTGGCCGAGGCCAAACCGGACGCCGCCCTCACAGTGTAAACCAGACGGATTACAAAGAGGGGCAGAGAAATCCGCCCCCGCGCCCAGAACAAGACAGAGAGACCGCCGTATACTGCAAGTTCCACCGAAGCAACGGCCACAGCACCGAAGACTGCAGACACTTGAAGGAGGAGATCGATGAGCTGATCAAAAGCGGCGCACAGCGACGGACCGCCGATGGCACTCGGGGTGATGGAACGGGCAGACGACGGGATGAGCGCAGCAGGTCGCCAGACAGAAACAATCAATCACGATACCGGTCACGCCATGACCGTCCCAGGAGAGAAGAATCCTCAAGAGGCCACAACCCACCCCCCAGTCCACGCCATAGGAACAGAGGGAACGAGGATGAAGAGGAGGACTCCGCTGTCATCAAACACGGAGTGATCAACATGATATCGGGCGGATTGAGCGGAGGGGGAGAAACATCCAACGCCAGGAAAAGGCATCTGAAGCAATGTCTGGCGATAGCCGGGAAAGTTATAAATAAAGCCAAGCCAAACCCAGGCCCCGCCAAACCCAAGATCATTTGGGACAGCGAAGACCTGGGTGAGGTTCTTCCAGGGCATGACGATCCCCTCGTCATTCAAGCAACGATCACCACTACCAAACCACTGGGAATGATAACCTTGCGCTTATCATTGGGAACGCCACCGACGTCGAAATCGGCCGATATCCAGTTCTTGGTGCTAGGCACTCCTTCAGCATATAACGCCATACTTGGCCGAAGGATGTTTGCGGCGTTTGAGGCTAGCATTTCCCACCCGCACTTGGCAATTAAGTTTGTTGCAAAAAACAACAAGGTAGCAACGGTGAAAGGCGATCAGCTGGTCGCAAGGAGCTGCTACAACATATCCCTAAGGCCAACTACAAAGGTTACATTCAGAACTCCAACAGCACAACCACCAAGTTCAAACCCATCGCCCCCAAAAAACAGCCCATCCGAGAACACGATCAAAGGCGATCAGTGTCTCTTGGTGGAATTCGATGCAAGAGACGACCCCAGAGTCGAACATGCAAGACCTACCCCCGACGGAGCCCTAGAGCACGTCACACTTGGAGATGCAGACCAAACCACAACCATTGGGGCGGCAATGCATCCCGACACCAAGGAGGAGCTTATTAAACTCCTCAAAAGAAACAAGGACTTGTTTGCTTGGAAACCATCAGACATGCCGGGCATAGACCCCGAAGTTTGCTGCCACAGATTGTCCGTGGATCCCAAGGCAAAACCCGTCGCCCAGAAAAAGAGGAAGTTTGGCTCTGACCGCCAAAAGATTATTGATGAAGAAGTAAAGAGACTGCATGACGCCGGATTTATCCGAGAGATCAAATATACCACGTGGCTGTCCAACCCAGTGTTGGTTAAAAAGCCTAATGGGGCGTGGAGAATGTGCGTCGACTACACTGACCTCAACAAAGTGTGCCCAAAGGACGCGTATCCGTTCCCCAGCATCGATCAACTCGTTGATAACGCTTCAGGGTTCAAAATGCTGTCTTTCATGGACGCTTACTCTGGCTACAATCAAATCCCTCTAATTGAGGAAGACCAAGACAAAACGGCGTTCATCACTCAGAACGCCAATTACTGCTATACCATGATGCCCTTTGGCTTGAAGAATGCCGGAGCAACCTATCAGCGCATGATGAACACGGTATTCAAAGACCTGATCGGCGACAGCATTGAAGTATACATTAATGACATGATCGCCAAATCACGAGATCCAACGCAGCACCTGAGCGACCTCGAAGGAGTGTTTGAGAGGTTGAGGAAATACAACATGCGCCTCAACCCCAGCAAATGCGCTTTCGGAGTCCCTGCTGGCAAGTTCCTAGGCTTCATGCTCACTGAAAGGGGCATCGGAGTCAACCCAGATAAGTGCAAGGCGGTCATTGAAATGAGAAGCCCCCAGACAGTCAAGGAAGTCCAACAGCTAACCGGAAGGCTAGTAGCCCTCACACGGTTTCTAGCAAATTCAGCCCATAAGTCCCTCCCCCTTTTCGGCTTACTGAAGAAGGGAGTCACTTTTCAATGGTCTGAAGAATGCGAAAAGGCGTTCCAAGAGTTCAAAAAAGTTCTTTCCTGCCCGCCGGTCCTCGCAAAACCCGACAGCGGAGAGACGCTTTATTTGTACCTTGCCGTCGGCAATGAGGCAGTCAGCGCAGCACTTATTAAAGACTCAAAACCAGAGGGACAGAAGCCAGTATATTTCATCAGTAAAGTACTGCAAGGCGCTGAGCTTCGATACCAGCAGGTCGAGAAGGTCGCCTTCACACTCATCTTCGCTGCCAGACGTTTGAGGCCTTATTTTCAGTGCCACCCGATCACGGTCAGAACTAACCAGCCAATCCGCCAGGTTCTCCACAAGCCCGATCTCGCAGGAAGAATGATGTCGTGGGCGGTTGAATTGTCTGAGTACCAGATCACTTACGAGCCGCGTACCGCCATCAAAGCCCAAGCCCTGGCAGACTTCATCGCAGAAATGACACACGTCAACCCAACTGGCGACCAAGTGACTGGCGCCCCCGGACCGGCTACATGGAAGCTATTCGTTGACGGTTCATCCAACGCCAAAGGATCAGGTGCAGGCATGATAATTGAAAATCCAGACGGTGTATCCACGGAACACTCGTTATCATTCGAGTTCAACACAACCAACAACCAGGCAGAATATGAAGCAATGATAGCAGGCCTAATTCAGGCAAAGGAGATGGGTGCCCAACATCTCAGGGTATTTAGCGACTCGCAACTGGTAACCTTCCAGATCTCAGGAGAGTACCAGACAAAGGGTCCACTGATGTGCAAATATTTGAAAAAGGTCAAAGAGCTACTCCAATCTTTTGAAAGTGTTGAAGTAAATCACATCAGGCGAGCAGATAACGCCAGGGCCGACATCCTCGCCAAATTGGCAAGCACTAAGAGCCCAGGTAACAACCGTTCCGTGATTCAGCACAATTTGCCTGACCCGTGCATAATCATGTCCATTACTGACGCCAACATCGAAGTCGCCGAAGAAAGTTGGATCACGCCAATCATCAACTACCTGACAGTTGGGATCCTGCCTCCAAACCCTAAAGAAGCTAAGAAGGTCGTTCGGAGAAGTGCCTACTTCTGCATCGTCCAGGGGCGATTGTACAAAAGAGGGATCTCTATTCCACTTCTTAAATGCATCGTCCCAAATGATGTGCATTATATCCTGGAAGAGATTCATGAAGGGATCAACGGACACCACATGGGCGGTCACTCCTTAGCAAAAAAAGCCTTAAGAGCAGGATTTTATTGGCCAACGATGGAAAAGGACGCGCGAGAGCACGTGAAGAAGTGTGACAAATGCCAGAGGTTTGCAGACGTCCACAGAGCTCCTCCAGAAGAGTTAACCTCAATCACGTCGCCATGGCCCTTCTACAAATGGGGGATCGACATCTTAGGACCTTTCCCCATGGCGGCGGGACGAGTCCAGTGGCTTCTAGTGGCAATTGATTATTTTACCAAGTGGGTGGAAGCTGAACCTTTGGCGACCATCACATCGCAGAAGGCCAGGAAGTTCTTTTGGAGGAGCATCGTTTACCGTTTCGGTATCCCTGGCGAGGTAATCACCGACAACGGCACCCAATTCACCGATAGCAAGTTTCGGGAGTTAATGAAGAGTTTGCAAATCCGACACCACTTCGCCGCGGTAGAACACCCACAATCCAACGGTTTAGTGGAGTCGGCCAACAAGATGCTGACCAAAGGGATTAAAAAGAAACTCGAAACACACAAAGGGGCGTGGATTGACAATCTTGACAACGTGTTGTGGGGGTATCGAACGACCGCCCAATCTTCCACCCAAGAAACGCCTTTTAGGCTAACTTACGGATCAGAAGCAATGATCCCTGTGGAAATCGGAGAATCTTCATGGAGGCGTGACCATGTATCCGCAGTCGCCAACGATCAAAACCTGGCCGACGCACTGGACTTGCTGGACGAGCTCCGAGACCATGCCGCCCAAAATGATAAGCTCACCAAAGATAAGTCAGCCACTTACTACAACAGGAAGGTAGTCCATCGGAGGTTCGAGGTCAGAGACATAATCCTACGAAGGGCGGACGTTGGGAACAAGAACGCCCGTGAAGGAAAGCTCGCCCCAAATTGGGAAGGACCATACAGAATTGCCAACGTACTAGGGAACGGAGCTTACTCCTTAGAAACGTTGGACGGGAAAGCAATCCCGCGAGCATGGAACGCCGACAAACTCAGAAAATATTATAGCTGATCGCCCATGTAATTTTCTCTGCACTCTTTTCCTTTCCCATGTTTGTATCCCATTGGGATTTACTAGGAAAGGTTTTTAATGAGGCAGAACCCTTTTAATGAAAAACTTGTGACTCAAATTCCTACTCTTAGCATGAATTAGTCAAAAAGGGACGGTTCTCACCCCCGCCCAAGTTGGACTGGGACGGTTCTCACCCCCAGCCAACGCCCAAAGCGGGACGGTTCCTACCCTCGCCCAAGTTGGACTGGGACGGTTCTCACCCCCAGCCAACGCCCAAAGCGGGACGGTTCTCACCCCCGCCCAAGTTGGACTGGGACGGTTCTCACCCCCAGACAACGCCCAAAGCGGGACGGTTCTCACCCCCGCCCAAGTTGGACTGGGACGGTTCTCACCCCCAGACAACGCCCAAAGCGGGACGGTTCTCACCCCCGCCCAAGTTGGACTGGGACGGTTCTCACCCCCAGCCAACGCCCAAAGCGGGACGGTTCTCACCCCCGCCCAAGTTGGACTGGGACGGTACTCACCCCCAGCCAACGCCCAAAGCGGGACGGTTCTCACCCCCGCCCAAGTTGGACTGGGACGGTACTCACCCCCAGCCAACGCCCAAAGCGGGACGGTTCTCACCCCCGCCCAAGTTGGACTTCCAACGCCCAAGTTTTACTGGAACGGTTTTCACCCCCATCCAACGCCCAAGTTTTACTGGAACGGTTCTCACCCCCATCCAACGCCCAGACTTGGACTTCCGAAAGATCATTTATTTAAATTTCTGGAGGCGCGCAAGGTACAAGTTACGAGCAAATAAAGAAGCCAGGGAAAGAAACAAGTACAGAGAAAGGAAAATATATTCATTTCTGAAGAAGAAGAAGCCCGAAACTGACATGCCAGCATCGCCCCAGCAGGGCCCAAACCCCACGGCAAGGCCCAATCGCCACGATTGGCCTTATAAGCCATAACGGGCCAACCATCTAGCGGCCCAACTTCGCAGGCCCAAACCCCCGTTGAGCTCCACGTTAGCCCTAAGGGCTGACGTGGACCTGCACGCCCACCAAGGATGCAGCACACCCAAGAGATACACCAAAATATCTTACCTTGGGACATTAACCACCAAAGGCAATCGCCACAGGTATCACAAAGGGAAACTCTCCCTTTGCCCAACGCTGGCCTCGCTAGTAGCAGGGGGTGCAGCGCTGCCACGGCGTCAGCGCCTAAACCGCCCAACACTGCTATCATGGGAGCATACCCCAAGGAGAGTTGACCTTCCCCCTGATCTAACCATACTATGACAATATAAATAGCCCCCAAAGGGCACAACAGAGAGCATGTTATGTATCGTTATTTGCCTATTACTTGAATTCTCTTATAGCTTATACTTGAGTTGATTATCTGCTTATACTTGGGATCATATCACGTGGCCTGGTCTTTACCAAAGCCATAGGTATCGCCCATACAGTGATCATACACCCTGTAAGGGAACATAGTGGGCTTATAGATTCCATCGGTACAAGTTCCTTCTTTTTCCAAAATTAGCTGAGCAGATGGATAAGCACTTCTAAACATATTGACTCCTTTCTACCGTTAAAATAACCATGCAAAACATATACATCATTTCTTCAATACATATAATATCATTTCTTCAAAACATATACATCTAGTGGCAGACCTCAACAAGCTTTTACAACACTTCTTGCACAAGGGGAGAATATACATCATTTCTTCAAAAGCTTGTGCGAGAAAATCTTCTTGGAATAGGGGCTATTTCGAGATATGGCTTTGTGGGACTCAATTGCTTCAACTAGTAAATCATGCACACGGCCCTAGTTTGGAAGGAAAAAAGGCAAAGTTAAAAATAAGAAGAAACAAAAACCTCAAGTGTATCAGGATAAAAAATTTCCATTGATGAAGCTCAAAAACTGCTACAATATGAGTACAAAAATTATACGCACTTTTCTACAGATATAAAATTGCAGTTGAAGTATCAGAGAGTACTAGTAGATGACAACAACTTTTGGCTAAGAGATAATAGCATGGCAAGATTTTGAGCAGATCATTTTGTCATGGATATGTATAGAAGTGAAAAGGAAAATAAGGTAGTTGTAAAAAACCAATACAACCCAAAAGCTGCGTGTTAAGATATATAAAACAATTAATATATCCCAACAACTTAAACTTTTGGGTTGAATTGGTTCTTTACAATAGTCATGTTACAAACCTCAGAATGCCGAAGAGCTGATTGAACAACATAGTTTGCATGTGGATCTTGAAGCAAGTGTTCAAAGTGAGGAGCAGAGAGCAGTTCGTGAATGACTCTTGACCTATTCTCATCATTGAATACGGCAAGACATTTTTCAACCACATGACTACCGAACTTCTGTCTTGACAGGCGAACATAGTAACCTTCAAATTGAGAACTTATACTTGTGGTGGCAGATGGAATCCTCAAGTCCATGATAAATTGAACAACATAATTTCTGCTCAAGCAAAAACAACAGAGATATGAAAGGGTAGAAAAAACAAAGAGGTGTAGCTATCGAATAAATCTTAGGTGCATCTGTTGCACCTAGATTCAGTGCATCCCATCAAGGGAAGTATTACACATCAGAGGAGAGAGAAAAAATATGACAGAAAAAAGAGAATTTTGACTGACATGTAATATTTTTATTGGTGGGATGCACTGAGTCTTTGGTGCATCAGTAGCACCAAAGATTTATCCGTAGGTATCATTTATCTAATAGTTCAAAAGTACATATAACTTCTAGATTTGACAAAAGGGTCAATGTAGAATTAGTGCTTCATTAAAAATCATCAACCGGATTGATTCCTTAAATGAGTTAAATGTGAGTCCCATGCAGAGACAAAAGCAGAAAGATGTAGAGAAAGAAATCTGTTCAGAATCAATAGAGAAAAAGGCTCACAGTTGTTTCAAGTGCTTTGCACTACCATCTGATTTAAGGAATTGCACAAACAGATACATTAAAATTGGTAGTAATAACAACATATATCCCCAAGAAACAATTAATGTGTAATGTAAATCAGGTAATTATTACGAATTTTGTTTCCTAGTCACACTATTCTTTTTTCCATAATTGCACCGTGTATCCTCACCAGCCGGCCTAGCATAAGGAATGGTTATATGCAGAAGGAGCAGATGTAAAACAACAGATGCTGCATGACCACCACATTTTCTACTCCCCACAAGGCTTGGCCTATAGTAAAACGGGTTAAAATCTTTTATACAATTTACCAGACATTTCACTACAGCTAAGACTTTTGCTTCTGGAACAGAACAGAAAATACATGTTTGCAGATGGAAAAGTAGATATTCTTATACAAGAAAAAAAGAAATACATGAAAGGATTTCTGTGCTTTATAAACCAAATAATATGTCTCCAATAGTTACCCGTATTTTTCTTGAGCTAGCAGAAGTGCATTAGCAGATATTTCTGCAATCAGTTTTTCTCGATGCTCCCCGCTCGAATGGCCAATACATCTTTGCAGAACACAACATCCATGTTGATGAGTTGCAATGTCAACACAATACTTTGCAGCAGCAACAAATATAAACTGCTCAGGGCAAATAACAGGGAAAATGTAACTTTTCTGCAAGGACATATCAATCTTTGCACATCTATTCTACATTTCATCACATTTCAATCATGAGTCAAGACAAGCACAGAAAATAAATTTGCCACAAATTGACCTGTATAAATCAATTAGCACCTGTCAATTGAACTAAGAGGACCGAGAAAAAAAATATATCATAACTTTGGCCATATATATTACTTAGGAAATGTAACCATAAAATAGGGATGTATGTTTAATGAAACCTTTTAATTGCGTAATATAAACCTAGTCTTAAACACACCAAAGTGGACACCACTTCAATCATAATTCACAAACCCTTCACCCCAGATCATCACAAACTAATTGTTTTTTTGTTCATTGATCCCTACTCTCTGTAATGTTGATGCACCTTAATAATCCTATACGCATTAGTTTTACAATGGAAGAAAAGGCCATGAAAAATCTAGTTTGCTAAATTTTAAATTAACTAATAGACAAATGTACTTGGATTCTCTAGGTCTTGAATTCATAACCCTTAACAAGCTATGTTTCTGTTGACGTAGGCATTGGTAGTTAGAGTGGTGTTTGTTTTAAACATCATTGATCAATTCAAATGCTTTTTCCAAAACAGAATGGGAATCTTAAAGCTACACATAACATATATACAAATTTAGTCCATTATTGGTCTTGGTAATGAAAATTGAAGAAAATTTAACAAATTTAGTCCACTGAACAAAAGAATTTCAAACTTTGGTAGCCTAGAAATTGCTAGCATAGCATGTTTAATTTATGATGGCAAGAACCACATAAATGTGGGCGCGTCTTTCACATAATGACATTTAAAATTTATAGACATCATTTACTAAATCACCATTATTATTATTATAATCAAAGTAAAAATGCCAGACAATTTGGCATGGTGATATGAAATGTCTATTATGATATCAGAGTGTCAGTCTCTTCTGTGCACAAAGGGAGGAAGTGGACGAAGTGACAAGAAATAAATCATTCCACATGCATAGACATTATGATGCGCTTCCCTGTAATATGTATCCTTTTAAAATAGAATAAAAGCCTTCCAATATACTGAAACAACAATTTTGCAAATTTTTATTAATAATAACAAATAAAACTTAACTACAAAGGTGCAACAAAGTTGAAATTTCAGAGGTTACGACATCAAAATGAAGTGTCGCATGTTAAGGAAGAAGTGTGATAAACTTTCAGAATGGATAGAATCTGTGAGAAAACAATGAGGTGCTATTTCACATGAGATGATCAGTTATCATAGCATGTTAAATTTATAATGTGACTACAGTTACAAATAAATTATTCCAGATGCATAGATATCATGATGTATGTGTTGATGAACCTGGCACTAATGTCAATTATAATGTTCTGACTTAAATAAAAAGCACAGGAGCATAGCTGAAAGGTATGTCCCCAATTTTTCATTTGATAGACATTATATATGTAGGAAGAATAAAGTAAAACAAAGGTTTAAAAAAATTTAGCTAAGCTACTGTATCTATCTACCATACAGAATAGCACATGCCCTCAAATGCTTCCCAGTAATATGGATTCTTTTAAAAGAGAATAAAAAGCCTTCCAATATACTGAAAGAAAGATTTTGCAAATTTTTATTAATGATAATAAGTGAAGACTGAACTACAAAGGTGCAATAAAATTGAAATTTCATTGCTTAGTACATCAAAATAAAGTGTTGCATGTTCAGGAAGAAGTGAGATAAACTTTCAGAATGGAATGAATTTGTAAGAGAACTTTCACAATGAATTTGCAAGTGTTGCTATTTCACGATATGATCAGTTATCATAGATAAAAAAAAATTATAAAACAGAAATAAGAGTGGAATAAGCACACAGATTTCTTTTCACTCATAACAACTTCATGTACAAGATTATTATCCAATCTATAAGCTTTATATACTTTGAGAAAGATAGAAATCACACCTTGTTATCTTCACTGTTTAAGCATAGCAAGCAACGCTGAATTACATGGTTTCCATTTAGATCTTTGATGAGAGCCAAGAATCCCGGTTCAAGAGCTGATACGGCTAATGAAATTTGCTGCCTAGTCTTGAGAGTCTCTATCAGCTTCTGTACCACACGAGTGCTGATAAAATAAAATAAAAAGTAAAGAAGTAATGTCAAATTCAATACCAGAAAATCAATATAATATTTCAGTACTTGCACAAGTTGCACCATTACCCATGAGTGTTTAAAGAGATTCTGACAAGCTGCGCTGGTTCTTCAGTAATTATTAGTAGGATGTGTGTCCTTTGTTCTTCATTGCATACATCCAATAACTTCTGCATAAGGTAATTTCCAAAAGGATTCACCATAAGTTCCACTACATGATCAATGATCTCCTCAAATATCACTTGAACATCTTCCGGGGTACCCTCATCAAACATTCTTTGCAAGAACCTACAACCATGCTGATCCTTGGCTAATAAATATACATATCCTCGAGCTTTGGCTAGGGAATTGTACTTGGATGGCAAAGGAAGTGAGCAGCCAACGCTATAACTCTTAGGAATTTCATGAGTTCCTAAAACCTGGCACCGCATGCCTAGCTCTGATCTTTGTATATGCTTAGCAAAGCCAGTTTCTCGCGCAGCAGCCTTACTATGACACCTTGATCGATCCGAACCTCTGCCAACAACATAATTTGAGCTTTCACCTTGTATGATGAAGCTTCCCTCACTTGTAATAGCATCTATATTTCCTTGAGGGATTCTAGCATTTAAAGGTGGCACAGCTCTTGCATTATTAGACAGAGAATGGTTATAGTGCAGTAAATTTTGAACACTCCAGTAAGGTCTTAAATTAGTACAATGGGAAGAGCTAGGTAACCTTGATGTGCCCGTTTCTTCCATTATATTCATTCCATTTTTCTGTGCATAAAGGAAAGCATCATCCATTGGATTTCTGCTGAAAGAAGCAGTAGGTTCAGGTGGTTGATTTCCTCTATAATAGTAGTTATTTATCAGCTTCCTTCTGTGCATTGGAGAATCTATTGAAGCACTAAAGCCATTTAATTGAGGAAGTATTGTCTCAGGCCTATTGGCACAGTGTCTTGATCCAAACAAATTAGACATTCCATAATTATGGGTTAATCCTGACAATGCTGAATTCATTTCAGCATCATGATTTACAGGACTCCTTGGAAGTGAGGATTGAACCCCCACACCATCTAAAAAACCTCTCTTGAAATTGTAATAATCCCCATGTTTATGAGCATTGATTGGACTATTTCCATTTAAGGAACTATCAGGAAATGGAATCCTATTCATGCCCATTGAAGCATTTTTGGAATCATAACGATTCTCTTGTTGATTGCTTATGTTCATTTGACTCAAATTGGCACAGATGCCTAGTTCATCAACCATGCTTTCATGGGCCTTCTTCATAACAGTTGAATTAGGTGTCATTGAATCCAACCACAAACGGTTTGGGAGACAAGAACTTCCAAAAGGCATGGTGGATTTAGGATCCTCCAATGTAGGAGGGGATGGTGATCCAGTGTCAGATAATCCATGCCCAACAGAGAATAAGCTTGAGGAAGAGCCATCAGATTGCAAAGAGAAGCCACTGACAGGTGATGAGGCAAATGGATACTGAATCTGAGTTAACGGGTCATCATCATAATCAACACCACCCATTTTATGGGTTGCCTCAGTTACAAAAGGACCATGATCATCATCAACACCACCATGATCATGTCCATTCCTATGGTAAAGATTGTGTGATGTTGCCTGAGGGATCTCATTCAGCAACATCTCAAGCTCATCAAGCTCTCCATCATCATTCACGTTTTCTATCATCTCCTTCATCATCTCAAGGGTTTCACGCACCAAGAAACCAACAAAGAAGTGAAAGAACAAAAAGAAAAAAAGGATGAAGAAAAATTAACAAGAAAGGAAACTCACAGCAGTCCAAGAATCAGAAAACCCATTTGAGATATCGATTCAATGAGACTGAAAAACGGAACCCTATGAAAGATTACGACTCTTTAGCCATCTGGGTTAGGTTCAGAGTTTGAAAAAACTCAAAAAGTTGGTTCCTTTGTGATGAGAATTTCAATTGCATTTGCATCTGCATTTTCAGAAAATCATATTATTTGGGTTATGGGTATTGTTTGTGAGGAGTTGGTGAAGCATGCAAATATTGAAGATTCACATGCGGTTACTGAGAACCGTAAGGGTTACACACTCAGCGTAGTCTCACAGGCCATTAAAGCTGGAGCAAGAAGAGACACTATGGGCTTTCTATTTTTCCTTATATATGTAAGTCACTGCACAACAACACATACAAAAAGCAAATAGAAACAAGCACTATATTATATAATATAGGGTAAACTGTGTGTGGTCATTCTAAGGATGTAAAAATGTATTATTTTATATTATAAAAAAAAAAGTCATGTAATTTTAAGATAGCGAAAGAAATAGATAAAGGAAGACAGAATTGGCAAAAAAATAAAGGTGTGAATCTCACCTCTTTGTAAGAGTAAAAAGATATAAATTGTGTTATTTAAAACCATAAACATTTGTTCCCTATAATAAATTGTCTTGCTTAATACTCCATTCAAAGCTTTAACATTTTTTTCCTTTAATTATTATTTTTTTTTATAAACATTGGTTCAATTTGATTGTTCTTTTTAAAAACAATTTTTTTAATTTTCCGAACAAAAGAATTAAAAAACTCGTTTGTTAAGGTTTTTTTTTGTAAAAAATATTTTGAAAATTGTAATTATTTTTTTTATTTTTAGAATCAAATTTAAAGAATATATCTGAGATGTTTTTATTTTCTATTTTGATTTTTAACTTTCAAAAAAATTTAAATATAGAAAATAACTATTTCCAAAAACAATTTTAAGAAAAAAAATTCCAGAACACATTATTTTTTCTTCTTCTTGTTCTTACTTCTCATCTAAAATTATGTGTTGATTTTGTTCTTTATATTTTTTTTAATATCTGTTTTGATTCATCAGTCTATCAATAAAAGCCACCAACATTTCGTATATTGTCATTTTTGTTTATATTGTTTTATCAAATAATAACGGTTGAAATGAGATAATATTTGTTGAGTTGTACAGTTATTGAAATTTTAATCATTGATTACATAGTTACATAATCATAGGAGATTTGTATTAAATAGATTAATTTTCTTATTTGCAGTTGATTGACATAATTATAGGAAATTTGTATTAAATAGAAATAATAATAGGTTATTTCATTTCTTTATTCATAGTTGATTGACAACTAATTTGTAATGGACCTAGAGTCCTCATTTATGTATATAATTATCTCAGTAAAGGAAGAATAAACATGCAGAAATATTCATAATATGGCACCATTGTTTTGACAATAACTATTATATAGAATTGTTCTTTCTGAGTAATAATCTTAACAATAATAATTGAGTATAGTGATAAACAAGTCACACGAGAGCACACTATTTTTATTTTGGGAGGATTATATTTACAAATTTCTTGTTTACAAACTATATTATGTACTCCTCGAAGAATACTAGGTTACACTATGTTTTCCCAAGAGTACATAATATAATTTGTAAAAAAAATTATAAACGGATCCTTCTCTTTTTCTTTTTCTTTTTTGTTGGTAAAATCCTTACCTTTTATTTTTTAGTATTGTTATAGTTGTTGGCTGTTGCTCTTTTAGTAATAAAATGTGAGACTCAAGTGATATTAAGCATGAAATAAATGTTATTGTGATTTAACTATTTTTTTTTTTTGGTGAAATGATTTAACTATTTTAAGTTTAGTAACTCATTGACCGAGTATTTAATATTTTGAGAGTATTAAAAATATTTTTTTCTCGAGGATCAAAATTAAAATAGGGGAGAAAATAATTATTTAAAACATATTTATATTTTAAAGTTTATTGTGAACTCAAATCTTTTGGGAAGACAAAAAAAATTAGGTGTTTCCAAAAAAAAAAAGACAAACAAATTAGGAGAACATTCTAGAATTTTAGGAAAGATTTTATCATCAATATTTTAAGAAATGTTTGTCTTATCCTGTATAGATGTAATTAGGTGCATTCCACAATTAAAAAAAGGTTTTATTACTTTTATAGAAGATAACTTCTCTCTGTTCTTTCACTTCGATTTTCACATTCTTTTTATTCTTGTAAATATAATGGTGAGATCCATTCATCTTCTCTTTATCACATAAGATAGTTATCTCATATGAAACAATATTATTTCCCTTAAAAAGAAATATATATTGGCTCAAATTTTGATGGGTCTTAACATGGAACAATGTTTTCTCTTGTAGAGAAAAACTTTGCCCATATTTTAAAGGGAAAAGTTATATTTATAAAAAATTTATTTACAAATTCTTACCAATTATATTATGTATTATCCATAAGACACTCTTGAATGTAGTCTTACCAGCAAGACATAATAAAGTTTGTAAAAAATAAAAATTGTCAATATAACCGTAATCTATTTTAAAAACCAAACTAAATTTTCTAGCAAAACCATCTTAAACCGGTTATGTTTTGTCGGTTGGAATAATATCTGAATTAATCAGAAGTGAATCCCCTCATATAGTGATATGTTCAACATGATCATATATCCTAAGGTTTTATAATTCTCATGTTGAAGGAGAATTGAAATCTCATGTTATAGAGATAAAAAACATGTAGGACCCATGTGTTAGAAAAAATTATATGTAAGACCCATGTCAGCACGGAAATCGAAGGGTGTATAGGAAAATTCTAATTCTTATGTTAAATGAGAATTATAAAACCCATATCCTAATCATAGAAAGATGAATCAATTATGATAAAAGATGAGAGAAAGAAAAAATAATGAGATAGGAAGTAATAAAATAATCACTTTGTTTGGAAGTTTGGAGAGGAATGGAAGGAAGGGGATCCAAGGGGAAGGAATGAGAGGAATGGAAGGAAGGGGATCCAAGGGGAAGGAAGGGGAGGAAATTGGAGGGTATCCCCTTCCCTTGTTTGGGAGTCGAAAAAATGGAATGAGAGGATAATGGAGGGTCAATGAGATATTTTTATCATTTTACCTTTTTTTAAATTAATATAATTATTATACTTTACAAATTAAATTAAATTTAAAATTTCTAAAAAAAAATAAATCATTTAATTTTTATTAAAAAATATTCTCCCTCTAAAAATCATTTTCTCCTTCTAAAAATTATTTTCTCTCTCTAAAAATTATTTTCTCTCTCTAAAATGATAATACATAAATTATTGTTCTGATTTTAATGGGAAGGGTAAAAAAATAATTTTAAACATTTTACCTCATAAGCCCCTTGAATTGGGGGAACTTACATTTTATAAAGAAGGAAGATTTTGGAGGGTTTAATAAAAATTCCCAAAACCTTTCCCTCATCTTTTTTAACTCATAAACAAGGAAAGGGTTTCCTAAAACCCTCACTTCCCCTCCTAAAACCATCTCCCAAACAGACCCTTAGGTGACATGATAACTTAAAGGGAAATATTATTCTCCTTTTACATAAGATATCATCTCTCATTTTCTTTCACTTTGATTTCCGTACACTACCTTTTTCTTTTTTTTCCTTTTTTTCTTGTAATGGTGGGACCCACCTATTTTTTCTCTACAATGTAAGAACTATCTTATATTAAATAAGACTAATAAAACCCTATCTTAAATAACATATAATTTCCGAATTAATCATTGTTGAACCTCAAATTTAATCGTCAGTTCCATTTTTAAAAGATTTTTAGGTTCACATTTTGCTGGTACATCCACGCTGACTTAAAAAGTTCCTACTTTTGGTTTGGCTCACATTTTGTGTGACTTGAGAATACTAAAAGCATTATAGAATGCTTCATGTAATGTGGTCAACAAGACCACAATTGGCACATGCTTCGCCACTCCGGCTACATTTTGTTTTACCCATATACCATCCCAAATTGTCACTATGAGCTCCCACTAGTTGTCTTCTAATGGTTGAAGAAAAATGACATACTTATTTTTCATAAGTTTATTTTAAATATTTATACATTATAAAATGTACATAAGAAAAATAAAGAATTGATAATATATACAATACAATAAAACCAGAAATTTTGTTAAGGTGGAGAATGATGTTAAGTGTTTGAAGATATATGTTGTATTTGGTAGTAGTGTGCATTAATGCAAGGAATGTAGACTTGGATAAGGAATTACCGTATGGTATATAAAGGTGATGTTGATGTTGATGTTTTGAGTCACCCATGCAATTTAAAGTTAGTTTTTTTATCATGAAATTAGTATATAGTATTTTTAAAAAAGGGGTATGCTTTGTAACTTAATTACTCATCTTTTTTTACCAAAAAAAAAAAAAAATACTCATCTTTGAACATTGAATTAGCACTTTAAGAGATTTAATTCTCCCAAATGCATCGAGTTAGCTAATGTGGGGATACTCCTTTCAAATCGTTCATGAAATAACTTAACCTCAATTAACATAAAATTTGTTCCAAATACCCTTACTCTACAAGAAATAAAAATGCTTCCCTAAGTTGAGCACGTGGCATTAACCACTCCTCACGTGTATATGACGAGCTCATCTTTGATACATAGTAGTACATACTACTTCCATTTAAAATTTAAACACATGTATTTGAGATCCCATTTTTCTGTTACATGTCAACGTTGATATTAATTATTTGATTTTGATTAAAAGGAAGTATAGAAAACTGGGTACATCTGTAATATTGTAGAAATTTCCGTATATGACGTGCCAAACTGTCAGAAAATTCATCCACGTAACATCACTCTTATGAAAATGAATAATCTTAGCTTAATCAAATATCAAAATCGAATCATCCAAACAAATCAACATTAATTGCATAGCTTTTTCTTTTTGAAGATTACCTGCTAAAACATTGTTTTAACTTCAATTTTGTGAGTTGGGAATCAGAAGAACAACTACAACGGTTTTAGGTTGAATTAAGTGTTTGTTTTTTCTACGGTCAATGAAGATAATTTATATACATTAAACTCAAAATGATGTTATTTTGAGACAGAAATCAAGATATTTTTATAATTATAATTTATTCCAGGATTATAAGTAGAAATTTAACAAACATATTTTTATAAAAACTCTTATCATAAAAAGAGTTTCTTCTTAATAATAATAAAAAAAAACTAAAAGCTCATAGGGAGAATTTATTTTAAGATGTATGTTAGTATTTTGGATTTCTCATATCTATTTTCTAATTTTACCTTTATTTTAAATTTTTATTTATAAATTTTTTTATTTACCCTATAATTTATCCTAATTAAAAATAATTTCATCTCCCTCCCCTAAGAATAATTTTATATAATTATCAAATAACTTTTAAGTTTATTCTTTAAACTATCTTTTTAGGGATTAAAGTGTCCGTTGTTACTTTAGATAAGAGTGTCAGCGGTGCAACTAAACTGTGTCGTTTTGGTCCTTTTTTTAAAATCAAATTGCTTCCGTATTCATCACGTTCGCTTGCCTTCTTTGTTCTATTTTGTTTTTTTCTTTCGTAGTCCTCTTCTTATCACCACCGAACATATATTATGAGTAATGAAAGTGTGATATTAAGGGAAAAAGCGTTGGAAAAATCAACCAGGAAAGCACTCGCTTATGCCCTACTGCTATTAGGTAATGTCATTTTAAATCTTTGACATAGCCATAGCATGTTATTAGTGTAGCCTTAGCTGATAGCTCACTGATTCGCTCTGCTTTGTTTTGTTCAATTAATTGCTATTCGGTGTGATCTAGAGTTTCATGCTTTTTGTCTTGTTTGATGTCTCTATATAGGTGTTGATTTTAAGGTCAAATATGTGACTGTGGATGGTAAAAAGCTGAAACTTGCCATTTGGGATACTGGTGTTCGCTTGTGTTTATTTTTTTAATGATGTTTCAATTGATATTTTCTTCAAGTCCTTTCCTAGCAGTAGTGCCTAATGAGGAAGTGCAAGAAGAAACAATGATGTGATGCGAAGACGACTATGAAAGAAGAAACAAATTAGTACAGAGAAGGGGAATAAGAGGTAGACTTCCGCAAAGATTTAAAATGACATTACCTAATAGCAGTAGGGCATACGCGAGTGCCTTCCTGGTTGATCTTTCCAACACTTTTTCCCTTAATATCACACTTACTCATAATATATGTTCGGCGGTGATACGAAGTGAAGGCACGCGAACGTGATGAATACAGAAATAATTTGATTTTTAAAAAAGGACCAAAACGACATCGTTTAGTTGCACAACAGATACTCTTATCTAAAGTAACAGTAGACACTTTAATCCCTTTTTTAAAATCAAATTGCTTCCGTATTCATCACGTTCGCTTGCCTTCTTTGTTCTATTTTGTTTTTTTCTTTCGTAGTCCTCTTCTTATCACCACCGAACATATATTATGAGTAATGAAAGTGTGATATTAAGGGAAAAAGCGTTGGAAAGATCAACCAGGAAAGCACTCGCTTATGCCCTACTGCTATTAGGTAATGTCATTTTAAATCTTTGACATAGCCATAACATGTTATTAGTGTAGCCTTAGCTGATAGCTCACTGATTCGCCCTGCTTTGTTTTGTTCAATTAATTGCTATTCGGTGTGATCTAGAGTTTCATGCTTTTTGTCTTGTTTGATGTCTCTATATAGGTGTTGATTTTAAGGTCAAATATGTGACTGTGGATGGTAAAAAACTGAAACTTGCCATTTGGGATACTGGTGTTCGCTTGTGTTTATTTTTTTAATGATGTTTCAATTGATATTTTCTTCAAGTCCTTTCCTAGCAGTAGTGCCTAATGAGGAAGTGCAAGAAGAAACAATGATGTGATGCGAAGACGACTATGAAAGAAGAAACAAATTAGTACAGAGAAGGGGAATAAGAGGTAGACTTCCGCAAAGATTTAAAATGACATTACCTAATAGCAGTAGGGCATAAGTGAGTGCCTTCCTGGTTGATCTTTCCAACACTTTTTCCCTTAATATCACACTTACTCATAATATATGTTCGGCGGAGATACGAAGTGAAGGCACGCGAACGTGATGAATACGGAAACAATTTGATTTTTAAAAAAGGACCAAAACGACACAGTTTAGTTGCACCGCAGGCACTCTTATCTAAAGTAACAGCGGACACTTTAATCCCATCTTTTTAACTTAAAAACATAAAAATAGTTTTAAGCTTAAGAAAAAAGGAAAATATTTTCTCATGTGTTACATGAGAATTCAACTCTCATATTAGTGATTCTTCGATTTGCGTGCAAAACTTTTTTTTTTTTTTTAATAAATATGGGGCCCACTACTAGTTGAGTCACAACCTGAGAATTGAATTCTCATGCAACATGAAAAAATCAAATCCATAAGAAAAATGCGCCAAACATACTCTTTACTAGTAATTGTGGTAATCTTTTACCAAAAAAAAAAAAAAAAAAATTGTGCTAATCTCCTTCACATTTGCATTTGCACTAATGCATTTTCTCCCAGCCCAATTCGTTTGGGCTGAATGAGAAGTGTCTCGAGTAACTTATGAGAAATGTAAGACGGCATTCACAAGTTCCTGTGCTTGTCAATGTCATCTCACTTTGAATACTCATTGAAGATACAAATTTTAAGTTGAAACCATTGAAAATGCTTCAAATTTCAGATTGTGACGCAACAAAAGTTATAAATAAAGAAAACATAATAAAATTGAAGTTAAACTTGATGGTAATAGAAGTTGCCATAGTTAGCTAATTGCACTGCTTACAAAAATGTGCACATAAGTTATTATTATTTATTACTCATGAACCATGTAGATGGGTTGGGTCAGTTGTCATCTCTTTCATTCATGGCTGCCCTGGGCACGAGGAAAATATGCACCCTAGTGGTCTTTCTCTTTTGCATTAACCAAAGTGCAAGATTTCGCTGGCACAATAATGTTGCGGAACCACGCTTCTATTTTGATATTTTCTAACCTGATTTTTTTTTTTTTTTTTTTTTTAAGGTTTCTTTACCATGTATCAATTGACTAATTCACTTGAGCTGGATAAAGTCACAAAAGCTGTGAAA
The DNA here is from genome assembly GCA_032173675.1 of Gastrolobium villosum. Taxonomy (NCBI): domain Eukaryota; kingdom Viridiplantae; phylum Streptophyta; class Magnoliopsida; order Fabales; family Fabaceae; genus Gastrolobium; species Gastrolobium villosum. The sequence goes on from JAVKPL010011264.1 coordinate 20,895, forward strand.
TTTTCTTTACTATTAATACATTTATGTATTTAAAATTCGAACTCGAGATCGTTGATTAAGATAGAACAATTCTATTAATTCATATATTCGACGGTCCAACCTAATTTTTTTTTAAGACAATGCTAACTATTGTGGACCCATATAAGGCTCGTATATTTGAGAGGCCCAACAAAGGACAGACCCTTGAACAACATACAGATAGCAGATCGGGCCCAAGGGAAGGAGGCTCAAATGGGTTCAAACCCTAAGGTAAGCACTGTAAATAAGAGTTAATTCTACCATTATTATGCAATCACAGTGCACATACACCACCCCCATTTTGGCTGAGGCCTCATAATTGTGTACAGTGATTTGCTACTCCTAAGATACCTAGTTCAAAGGTATCTAGAGAGAGCACAAGATCCGATATTGATCCACTAGCATTTGGCAAGTGTTGAGATATATAGTCCCACAAATTTCACTTGAAAGAAAGTGGGGGCGGCGAAGATCGAACCTGTGACATGAGGCTCTGATACCATGTAAAGAACCAATTCAACCCAAAAGATTAAGCTGTTGGATGAGGCTACATTAATGGTTTTATATATCTCAACCCGCCCCCTCACACGAGATCCCACTGGGCTTGAAGGGTGGACAATCCATAGGTCCATCTACATGTGCGAACAAAGAAATTCCACTTGAAAGAAAAGTGGGGGGGGGGGGGTGGCGAGATTCGAACCCGGGACACGAGGCTCTGATACCATGTAAAGAACCAATTAAACCCAAAAGCTTAAGCTATTGGGTGAGGCTACATTAATGGTTTTATATATCTTAACAGCTAGACATCTCTGTCATACTGACAGAATAATGGCGCCATCTGTGGGGAATTCGAATATTTGAAATCGCACGAAAAACAATGCACGTATGACCAGGAGTGGTTATTGATAGTTACATCAAATGTTGAGCCAAGACAAATCCCCATAATACATGAAGATCCAGCGGGCTTGCACGCTCTTGAGAACCAACAGGCGATGTATTACAAAGTCGTGCACATTAGTGATGTACATTTTAATTCAGCATCAACTCTTGTTGTGAATCAGAATGCTCCATATGTTAAGGGACTGCAACCAATTGGTGCGCAAACCCTAAATGTAGGACAAATCCCCGTTGAAGTTAATCATGACCAACGAGTTATGGATCTGTTTGTGGCTGCAGTCTTAAGGAGTATGGAAGACATGGAAAGAAAAAACCAACTCCAAAGAGAAGAAGATGCACGGCAGATCCGGGATCCGGAAGCCAAATTATGGCAAGCCAGGAACTCGTATCCTACACAGGCTTGACTCAGGTTATGAATGATTTTGTTCTATATTATGTTTTTTTGGATATACAGTGAATTTATGAATCTTTGTGGAATTATTAGTGCTGTTTATTGTATATTCTATTTGGATATACATTGAATTTATTAATTTTTGTGGAATTCTGTTGTAAATATTCTAACATGTTAAGACAGATTTTTACTTTTTGTAAATAAGCTAGGCTACATGCTGATATTTTATTCGTAACAGATTACAGACTAAGGTGAGTCTGACACCTCAACCCATTAACACCCATACCTCTCACTATAGTTTCTGATAATCAAGTAGTATAACTGTGAATTAAATAAAGATGGCCTACAATGCCATAAGTAGTTAGACAACCTGCATCATGAAATAATAGTTACATATCTAATAATTATCAATTCCAATGACCTGGCATACATAAATTTCTTTTGTACATAGGATGTATTCAAGTGAGTATACTCTGTTTTTTTTTTAAAGAGAAAATTTTCTTTCTATTTGATCCATAACTTTTTAAGTATTTCCCATCAAATTTCAAAGTTTTATTTTTTTTGTGGACAAATATATAGTGCATCTGATGCACCAAAAAAATACTCCTGACATACGTACAACGTATGACACTGTAAAATCCACTAAACAATCTACTTTAGTTGCTTTCTCTAGACAAGCGTAGGATATATCGGATAAACAATAATTTATAATTAAGCTACTAAGATTAATTTAGTGATGAAAGACTGGATAATTTATATAAGATCAGGTGTTTAATTTTCATCATTATATATAAAAACATTGAGTTCAATGGATCCCTAATTCATTTTTTCTAAGAACACACTTAATTTCAGTGCATCGGTTGCGATGGAATTTTATTCCCAAAGCGGGTATACAACTTTTTACTGTGTTAAGTTATGAGTTTGAAGCTAAGAAAAATGAAAATTCCAATTATATCCATTCAATGTAAAATAATTAATTTATAAAAAATAAATATATTTTTACATAATTCATATGTAACATAAAGTACGAATATGAGTGAAGGCTTATCCATCAACAAACAGAGTGTAACTGGTCTAGGGTTCGAATCCTACATATCCAAATATTTGAAATTCCTTTAGGAATGGAAGAAGCAAATGAGGACGCATGTATTGCTGAACTATTTGGATTCAAAGGGAAGAAGATAAATAAGAAGACGAAGAAAACGGCCGAGACAGTTGGCGTGGAAGCAACTGAGGATTCTCCGATAGTCGTTGCCGCAAACGATGGTGGTGATGCTAGTACAAGTAGCGGTGTTAGGATTTCTCTGTTCGATTTCTCGGTTGAGAATTTTTTCAGAGACATGGACACCATTGCCAGACTCTGCGGGGAAGAACAACACTACGCTGCATTTGAGCAAAGCGAGATCCAGAGAATATCTTCCTCCGTTACTTTCTTAAGGTACAAACAAACACTTCGATTTTTTTTTTTTTAATTGAGCTTATTATCTGTTCAATGATGGAAGCTATGGTAAAGAACTTTGGGGAAGAAGGATATTGTAACGGTATTATTACCATGTTACTACCAATCAATCTCACCGTTAGATTGATTATGTGTTAATCCAACGGTTATATTTATTTCCATATTTATATGGTTATGATTTACCAAAGTTAATACTCTGTACTTATTTCCACTCATGATAATGATAATGCTTTCACTTTAAATATGGGGAATCACGGGGAATCGTGACCATATAAATATGGAAATAAATATAACGTTGGATCAACACAATCGAATCGATTCTAATAGTGAGATCGATGGGTAGTAACGTGATAATAACGCTATTTGGTTGTTAGAATATCTTTCCCCAAGAACTTTTATCATATTATATATTTCAAAATTGTTTTTCCATCAGAATCAGTTTTGAAAATTTTTGGTATTTACCTAACACATTATGTTTAAAAACAGGCTGTGATATACTTGGATTTGGATATATATAGTTTATAGAAGTTCCCAAGCACCTCTTTAATTTCTTATTTTTTTTTTTTTGTTGACGTTAAATGTGCAGAGAATGGAGAGATTTTAAATATCCATCAAGAAGCATTAGGTTTGCTTACGGACTTGGGAGCCCTGAGAGCTCTGAGGGAAAGGATGACAGTGCCATAAATTTACCTCAGTTTTCGTCTGCCACCGTTCCTAAGGTACAAGTGGTTTGTTACTTTTGTATTGTATTATTCCTTATTTGTTGCCCACTCAGGGCTAGTCTTGACTACATAAATTTCCTCGGAACAATTTGCCTTAATAAACCTGTAAAGAACCAATTCAACCCAAAAACTTAAGCTATTGGGTGAGGCTACATTAATGGTTTTATATATCTCAACATACCCCCTTACACGAAAGCCCACTGGGTTTGAAGAGTGGACAATGCACAGGCCCACCTACCTGTGCGAAGAAAGAAATTCCACTTGAAAGAAAGTGGGGGGCGGCGAGGATCGAACCCGGGACACGAGGCTTTGATACCATGTAAAGAACCAATTCAACCCAAAAACTTAAGTTATTGGGTGAGGCTACATTAATGGTTTTATATATCTCAACAAAACCACTAATGGAATTAGTATTAATTAATAAACCAGTTAAAATATCGTTGTTGTAATAAACCACTGAACCTTAGAAGAGGAATTGGAAGGACTCGCAGATACAAATTCTTTAGTGAAGTTTACCTGGTAGTACTTCAAGAACTTGCATGGAGGTTCTCGTAATTTATAATTTTTGTTGTCATCCTTGTATATGAGCTCCTGAGGCATGGCATTTCTCATTATTTGAATGGCTGGTCTTGTTGTGCTGCGGATCCGATATCACAATGTTGTGTTGTGATGTATTGATTTGATATAAAAAAGGAGTAATTATCAGGGTGCACATGGGGTGTTACATGTTCGGTCATAAAGAAGCAACTTTACCATTGCTCTATGCTCGTCTTCCTCTTTAATACTTTCAGGAATATTTTTCAAAATTTAAATGATGGGAGAAAGAAGTGGGAGTGAGAGTGGAAGTATATAGTTAGGTTATAACTTCCATTCCCATGAAATAGGAAAACTGATACCCACCCCTATGATGCACAGATACGGACACGGGACACGACACGACACGCCGACACGTTAATTCTACAAAATGTCATATTTCGATACGTTGGGACACGTTTTGATATTAAATAAATTTTTTAATATATATAATATAATTTATATTTAATACATATAAAGAGTCCATAATAAATCATATAATCAATTAAATATTTAGATTTCATAACATAAATATAAATATAAATAATTTTTCGTACTTTGTTAATTTTTCATGTCAAATTTCATAACAGAAAAAAATTAAAATTAATTTATAAATTATTTCTTTTATATTTAGTTAACAAAAAAAATTAAGATTTAAAAAAAAAAAAAAAACGTGTTCGAGCGTTGACCGCGTGTCCCAAAAAGTTGACCGCGGGTCGAAAAACGTGTCGGAGAGTTGACCACGTGTCCCCAAATGTGACCACGTGTCGGACGCGTGTCAGTGTCGGACACATGTCTGACACGCAAATTTTTTAAATTTCCGCGTGTCCGTTGTAACACCCCGTTCTAGAACCGGTTTGTTAACATCGACTTATGATATTAAGCGCAATTATAATCTCATTGGTTCAATTAAAATCCGGTTAAATTTTTCTTTTAAAACCAAGCCGAATTTAAATTACCCAATTGCGTGACCATAACCATATTACATTGCGGAATAGAATAATTCAAGCTTAATACCATACACTCATTTCATTAGACCAAACATTACTAATATGGTGTGCCAAGTAATCCCCTTAGACCACTAAGGCATAAAACTCACTTTTATTGCTTTTAAACGCTAAACATATCCACTCTTTATTTATTTAAGAAATTACTATAATACTCTTATGGTCTCGAGTTTTCCAATATATTATAGGATTTTTCATTAGCTACGCGTGGGTTCAAACCGCGCTCAAATCGGAGCACTGTAGCCCAAGTTATGAGATTTCTAAGAAATTGGATGCTGAAATCCCCAGGACCCCCACGCTCATAGCGTGAATCTCACGCTCATAGCGTGGGCAGTCAGGAGCAAGCACCAAAACAGGGCAATTTGACCTCCTTTGGTATTTCATCCATAACTTGAGTTATACTCACCCAAATTACACAATTTTGGTCTCTATGGAAAGCTAAGAAAAAGATCTACAACTTCCATAGAGACACAAGGGTCCAAATCTATCATATAGGATACGAAAAATGGACAACAAGACAGGATGGTTTTGCTTTTACTTGGATTTTCAACCTAAAAGTCTTCCTTCACCTATTTGACATCATATAATCTCTTTCACTACATGAATTCTAGTCTTTCAAGTCACTCATACACTAAGAAAGGCATGCATACCATTTCATCATACATATATCTTCATTAATTACAACATTACAACATCATCAGGTCTCAATTACATTATTGTTCTTACAAATTTCATATACATGCCAAAGGATTTAGCTACAAAAGGAACATGATCAAAGCAAGTAACCATGTACCGGATACCAATTACTACTACAATGATCATGCACTAAGTCCTCCAAAATACATCATGTGACATCAAAATATACATATAGCAATTCTAAATGGCATGCAACTCAAAATGTCAAGCTATCAGGTACAAGCTACTCATGCTTCTTGCCTCGGTCAACTTCACCTCTTTCAGTACCTGAAATAATGCCCCACAACACGGGGTGAGATATACGAATATATCACAGTAAACCAGAGGTCCTTGGAGATCACTCCACCCTAAGGTTCACTTTCGATGCACACATAATCATAACAATTAATCACATCCTTATCAATAACCATTATATGGACTTCCAAGAGAGATCCTCAAAGGGCTGTTTCTCTTAGGCTCTTACCACATGGAGATCCGCATATGGCTGTTTCCAATGGAAGTCCTTAACATCAACCTAGGAACCTCCAAGAGAGATCCACATAGGGCTGTTTCTCTTAGGCTCTAACCATATGGAGATCCACATAGGGCTGTTTCCAAGGGAAGTTCCTACCAATCATCCTCATCATAATACCATCACTCATAACCTCAATCACAATCCTCAACCATTACCTCATTCATTATTTTCTACCTCTATAACCATTCCTCAATAACTCTTCAACAACCAACATCAACCAATAATCATGAATCAATCATAACATGTATCAATGCATGAGCATACAATTACTATCATAATTACATATCACATCTCAAACCATTACTCCTCAACGGAGTATGGTGGAACACTCAATGGGATCAACCCCAAGGTCCAAAGGTTTACCTTGCTCTTGAGCTTTCCTCAATTGCACACAACCACAAGGGTTGGTGACTCCACTTGGTCCTCTTGCCTCAATCCTAACAACACAAGGAATACAATCAAACAATGCTAACAATGCAAGGAAATCCATAGTTCCAAGCCTAGATTTCTCCAAATATCAAAGCATACTAAAATAACACTCTAAACTCATTTCTACCAATTAAATGTCATTCCTAGCATTTTTCATAACATAGACTAAGTCTCAATCCTCCTAGAACATAGCCAATTTACTCAACTTTTCATAAAACCCTAAAAACACTATTCATCATCTTCCTCAACATGCAATCTCCATGAAAATAGAGTTCAAGGAGAAGAATCTTACCAAAATTGGGTGTACAACCAAGGGATGGTGTTACCCTAAGCTCCCATGGTAGAAAATGCCTTTAAACTCCTCAACTTCTCAAATGGGGCGAATTTTGGGAAGGAGAGATCTCACTCCACAATGCTTCCCACTCAAGACTAAGCTTGGATTATGAAAAAGGGGAAGATTTAGAGTGTTTAGGCTTTTGAATCACACAAAATGATCAAGGTTTGCCTCACCTAGGGTTTTCCCCCTTCTCCTCCCTCTTCTTCTTTCTCTCTTCCTTCTCTTCTTTCTCTTCTTTTTTCTCCTTTCTGCGCACAGCTCCACGGGTTGGGGGGTTTCTTTGGTTCCTTAAGTGACTTGTCACTTAACACAGGTTAAGTGGGTATTGGTTCATCTATCTATTCAATTCCATTAATTATCAAACTTTACCCAAAAGTCTGGAATATTTTTCCAGGAATATTCTCACTTTCATTTTTATATTTAGGGTACTTTTGTCTACACCCCTTTATACCTCTTAATTTTCACTGAGTACACTTTTTACCTCGACCCCAACTTACTTAATTAAGCCTTCTTCTTAATTTTACTCACTAATACATGCTTAATTATTTAATTAAAAGTAATTAATTAAATTCTTAAATTGGGGATGTTATATCCGTGCCTTGGAGCCCACCCCTTGTGGGAATAAAAATAAAGTAAAACATGGAATATCACTTTCTTGGGAATCAATAATGCCCGAGAATTTTTTTTTCAAAAACTTGTACCAAACATGAGAATGACATATTCCCAAGTTCACTTTCTCAAGAATAATAAGACAATCCTTGTATTAAGGATACTATAGTAATTGCATTCTTTACAAATTTTTTTCTGATTATCAGATGAATTTTTGTACAGAAATAGTCTACCTAATACCTTGAAACAAATGCACTCTTAGGTTTTAATTAATAACTATACTGTCTATTACAGATTTGTATTGCAAAAAGGTTTTTAATATTATCATTGTGTGTGTTTTTCTTAGCATAATATGCGATGGGAGGATCAACTTGGGGATGCCAATTCTCGGGAATCCAGGTATGGCTAAGATGTTAGGAATTTGTGTTGGTTTATTCAATGACATTGCTACGGAGTTATACTTATTGTGCATGTTTGTATCAATCATTTGATAAATTAAAGTATTCCATCTCTAATTATTTAACTTGGCTTCGCTTAATACTTAAGTCTTGTTGTAGCAGAGATTTTGTGATGAATGCTGGAGGCCCTGTATGGGCATTAGATTGGTGTCCTCGGATACATGAAAAGCCTGATTGTTCATTTGAATGTGAGGTATTTGGTTGTCTCTCTTCCTTTAAGACATCTATTGAGCCTTGCTGTTGGTTATTTTTATTGTTATGGGAAATGTTTAAAGTTTGAATGCAATCTAAATGGTGAATCTGTCTGTTTGATGGCTCTGATATCTCAAATGTTAAGGTTGATAGCCTATTTGAAATTTCATGGGGAGGTAAGGTTGGAGAAGTTAAGAAACTTGCCTTCTAGGGTTGAACCAGGCTCTGACAATATTGGAGCTTGATGCTATTGGAGAAGTTTTGGTTCCCAGTTTCCTTAATGATGTTTTAGGCCTTGTATGTGAAGGTTTTTGGTTTTTTTCTTCTTCCTATTTTAAAGTTCTCCAATGTTCTACATTATACCTACTTTATATACATGTTTGGAATAATGTTGTAGTTGCTTTGTGATACGATACCATGATCACCCTAAGGGCAATTTAGGGAAAACAATATGGCTGACTCAGCAAAACATAATGGAAGCATGGGAAAGCAAGTTAGTTACGGAGGAATTGGTTAAATATAGAGGAGGGGGTGCTGGTAGAGGGGATCTGGAATCATAGTAGTCATTGGGCCCTTTTGGGATTGGGAGAGAGTGAGACCTCTAGAATTGTCTCACATTATCTTTTATATTTCTACATTGTCATTTCCTTTCTTATTTTCTTGTAATTTCCTTATCTCTGTAATTGTCTTTGTTTACTGTTCTTGTAATTGTCTTTGCTAAAGATATGTAAAAACTGATGTTATTCAGTAGAATCTCTGTTATTGTTCTTATTTCTAGTAATCTCAGTAGAAGGTCCGTATCAATTGGTATCAAAGCTATCCGATCTGAGTAGTTTGGACCACGCTGAAAGAAAGAAAAAAAAGAAGAAGAAGATGAAAGAGCACTTTCAGAAAATGAGAATGCCTAAGTTTTCCTGTGAAGAAGAAGCCTGGGGATGGTCGATTCAGGCTGAACGGTATTTTAAGGCACATGGAATTTCTGAAACTGAAAAGCCATGGGAAGCTAGAAAGGCGTTCACTGGACAAGCTCGAATCTGGTATCGATTATGGTATAATACAAAAGTTTGTTGGTGGACATTTTTAAAAGCTTTCTTCAACGAATTCCAACCAGAGATTTGCTTAGAGGATGATGAAGCTGAACCAGAAATAAAGACAATAAAGGAAGAAAGAAAGAGCAGCATAGAAGAAAGAAATGCGGAGATATTGAAGCGCATCAATGTTCTTGAGAACACCATCAACAAAAATCAAATTCACAGAAGACAAGAGGATGGAAGACAAGGAAGAACAGAGAAATCGAGCCAACGATTTTGCAACAATTTTCAGATCTATGACAATCGGAAAATGGAGAAAAAAGAGGATCAGAAAATGCAGTGCAGCCATGAGAAAAACCAGTTGCTGCAAACACATGAGAAAAGGGAAGAAGAGGGGCAAGTCAGGTCTGGTTTACAAAAATTGACCCAAGATCCAACAAAATCACCAACAGAGCCTACATCTAAGCCACTAATGGAGCGTTACAACCCAAGGGAAGAGAACCTGGACGAAGGAAAAGAAAACAACGAACATGAGGCACCGCTTGAAACTGAAAAGCCACTTGAGCTCAAGCTTGAAGCGAAATCAGAACCAGCAGACGCAAATCTCCAAGGAAGAAGACGGCGGCTACAAACACACAAGACGCTAGATGAGGAAATTAGGTCAGAGGAGGAACTGGGTCAAGTTAGAAAAATGGCCCAAACTATTAACATGTTATTTTCAGCCCAACCCAGCAGAAGTTTTAGAAGAGATTATGTTTTAGTGACAAATTGGGCTTGCACGCCCAATGACCCATTTGGGCCAAGGGGACTAAAAAGAAATATTTCCTATCAATGTAAAAGTTGGGCTGTGAAATATGAAGTCACTAAAAGAAAGGGGGAGAGTAGACAACGCTCTTCAGTGCCAGCCACCATCGACGAGCAGGGAGTACAATTTGCAGACATTACCGACCCGATGATCTTCCTTGATACTGCTTTGTTTTGGAACAAAAGGGGCCACGCTGCAGCTATATGCGCTGATTTCGTGAAGAGGATTTATTGCAGGGAGGCATGTTATCGAAAGCAAGCTCCAAGGTTCATCAATGGGTGTTTATCATCTCAGCTCGACTTGCCTGGAGCCGTTACGAAGAAGGAATATACACCCAAGAAGCCATCAGCACTGCTGTTTTTTGCAGCTGATCAGTCCTTATACTTTGACGGGGACGACTGCCAAGGAGACCACGAAGGGCGACACAGCACTTATTTCAGGTTTGGCACTGCTGCCATCTCCATTTCACGGTGGCATGAGACACTATTGAGGGACATTTATGGTGATATATCTTACTTGAATGCACTGCAATTTGGGTTGAAGAGTATTTTTTCTTTTGGAAGAATTTTTATAAGAGACCATGCCTCTATCATGGGCGCCATTTCTTTTGCAATTCATTTATTGTCTGACAGGGCTGCACAAGCAATATTCTTTCGGGGTTCTTTGGGTGCATTTATGAGCTATGAAAAGCATGTTTCAGATGACCTCATGATGCACCAGGTTGTTGAAATTTCTCATATAGGTGTTGTTTTGGTAAGATGTCTTCAATTTGACACAATGGGCACTGTTCTTGGCATAATATATACCTTCTTGGTGTTGAATGAGGATGGACAATGGGATCCCGGTGGAGGTTTTATAGCTTTATGTATTAGTTGGCCATTACAATTCAAGCAATGGGATCCCGAAAAAAAAAAATGATCATCACCTTGAGGACAAGGTGATTGTTAGGGGGGGAGTATTGATACGATACCATGATCACCCTAAGGGCAATTTAGGGAAAACAATATGGCTGACTCAGCAAAACATAATGGAAGCATGGGAAAGCAAGTTAGTTACGGAGGAATTGGTTAAATATAGAGGAGGGGGTGCTGGTAGAGGGGATCTGGAATCATAGTAGTCATTGGGCCCTTTTGGGATTGGGAGAGAGTGAGACCTCTAGAATTGTCTCACATTATCTTTTATATTTCTACATTGTCATTTCCTTTCTTATTTTCTTGTAATTTCCTTATCTCTGTAATTGTCTTTGTTTACTGTTCTTGTAATTGTCTTTGCTAAAGATATGTAAAAACTGATGTTATTCAGTAGAATCTCTGTTATTGTTCTTATTTCTAGTAATCTCAGTAGAAGGTCCGTATCACTTTGTCAGTCTGCATTTATGTTAGTATGGTAGTGAAATGATACACTAAGCTTTACTCTTCCAACATGGAAGTAGGAAATAATGGACATTTTTTTTTTTTTTTTTTTTGTAAAAGGTGTACATTGAATGACCTTCTCTCTGATATTTGTTTTAGTTTATTGCTGTTGCTGCTCATCCACCTGGCTCTTCTTATCACAAGATGGGTGCCTCACTTACTGGCAGAGGTGTCATCCAAATATGGTGTTTTCTAAATATCAGTGGACCCAACGAAGAGGTATCTTCTCTCACAGAGAAGAGAAAAAAAAGACCTAACAAAGATAGAGGTGCAAATGACAAATCGACACAAATAAAGAGGCCTAGAGGAAGGCCAAGAAAGAATCTAACGTTAGTAGCAGTGGATGATACGAACTGTGAGACCCAGTACGTGCCAGCTCTTGCTGTTCAGTTTGCAGAAAATTCTACTCCGTTTACTGCTGCAGATGGGAATCTTGAAAAGAATGAAGAAATATTTCCTGCTACAAACAAGAGAAAAGGAAGACCTAAAAAAAATGAAGCCATGAATGAAAAATCATCACTGATAAAGAGACCTAGAGGAAGACCTAAGAAGAATTCAAATGAAGTAACGGCGGGTGATCCAGAGTGTGAGACCCAATCTGTGCAAGCTCTTGTTCAAGTTCCAGAAGATTCAGCTGAATTTGTGTGTCCAGATGTGGCTCATGGTAATTTCAATGGGAAGAGACCTAGACGAAGACCTAAAAAGAATTCAGATGAACTAACATCAGCTGATCCAAAATGTGAGAACCAATCTGTGCAAGCTCTTGTAGTTCAAGTTCCAGAAGATTCAGCTGAATTTCTTTCTCCAGATAGGACTCCTGGCAATTGCAATGAATATGCTTTGCAACAATATTCAGTTACAAAGGGAAAGCATGCCAAAAAAGCTGCTTCTGCATGCAATACTATTCCAAAAAGTCTTGTTAAAAGGAGTAGGTTGAAAATTAATAGTAGGGAGGGGAAATATAACCAAGATATTAGTCAGCCATTATTGACACAGGGTGAGAATGAGGCACAAAATCATAAGCATTGTAACTCAGAATTGGGTCCTCAGGCAGCTGCTTGTTCTATTCCAGGAGATGTAACTTTGCCAAGAGTTGTGTCATGCCTAGCTCATAACGGAAAGGTGGCATGGGATGTGAAATGGCGACCTACTAACATTTCTGATTCCTTATGTAAGCACCGAATGGGCTATCTTGCTGTCTTGTTGGGCAATGGATCTCTGGAAGTGTAAGATGTCTTAAGCCTCATTCTCGCTATACTTAAATGATTTATTTATTTATTTTTGTTAACTGTGTTTATATGTTCCTACTGACTGGCATATTTTATTAGTTTTCAGGTATTAGGAATTTGGATATTTTAAGTAAATACAATTCTAAATATTATAGTATAATAACCATATCATAACTAGCTCCCCTGAATTGAATGAAACATAATGGACAGAGGACAATTACTTGAAAAGCGAATTAGGGTTGACAGTTGATATAGTTTGAATGAAATGTGGTACAACCTATGGGGCATAAGAAGAAAGTGTTTTCCCAGGCCAATTTATCATAAAATAAACCTAAAAGATTATAATGTGGTTAATGTAGTAAGTTTCTCCTTGTTGTATCTAGTTTGTTATTCAGGTATCTATATTGTATATAGTTACAAAGTTTATTCTAAAAGCTGAAGTAAAATCACATCAGTAAATAAATAGTCAGTAGTTAGTACACTTTCTATTTGTCTTTCAGTTTATTTTTTATATTTTTTATCTGTGCAAACATTTAACAACAAATCTCTAACGGAAAAGAGCGGACAAAATTTTGGTCTTTAGTTGTAATTGGCTGTAGAACAATAATCAGTTTGAAACAAGAACGATCTAGTCTGATTTTTATGTGGGGAAAAAAAATCAGGAGAGATTTATGTTACGCACAAGAGCAGGATGAATGGAATGGGCAGGCAGTAGGCTCTGTGGGTTTCTAATTCTACTTCTTTCTGAGTTAAACATTTTTCCTCTAAGGACAGTATTTTTCTTTTTATAACAGAATTTGTCACTCACTATTAACTTAATAATATCTTGTGTAATTTCAAATGATACTGTTCTTTCTTAACTTTATCATAAATTTCACTACTGGCTGTAGATATTCCACAGAATTGTTCTTCAATGTTTCTAAGGAATTATTTATAATAGAGAGGCCACTGATAAATTGATAAAACTTGTTCCTTTTGAATGACAAATTGATTGATTATTCTCCACAAAAGTGAGTTTCTTTTATCTGGTATCAGTGGTTTTGACTTTTGAGGAACATTTTGACTTAGATGAGATTGCTTTTGTTGTTGCTTCATTATACTCGTCAATTGCAGGTGGGAGGTTCCTCTTCCTCATGTATTGAGAGCAATTTATATGCATAAAGAAGGCACTGATCCACGCTTTATAAAATTGGAGCCCGTATTTAAATGCTCAAGGTTGAAGCGTGGTGGCTTCCAAAGGTATGCTTCCTCCTTCTTGTGTGGACTTCAAACCCATCTACTTTTTTTTTTTAAAATAAACTATGAACAAATTCAATCGCTGAAGAAAAAAATTCAGAGAAATTTAAATTAAATTCATTTATGTTTGTTTAATAATTAGATAAACAAATTTGAAGTAAACACAATTTTAAAAAAATAAAATAAATGAACCCATTTTATCAAAAGTACTTATTGTTGCATACACAAATATTTACTAAATTTTTTGAAGCATTTCATTTTAATTAGATTTATTTTGTGATTTTAGTTGTAATTTTTTAAGCATATCCTATATATCTGCAATTATCAATATAAATTATTTTATAAAATTAAAAGATATTACTTTTGGTCATAAGTGCATGCTTTCTTAATGCTTAATTTTCATTAGTTTACTCTTAAAGCAAATTTAAATGAACCAAGTTCAAACAGTAATATTGTTATTTTTTTTAAACTCAATAAAGATTTATGAACTCATCATATGTTTTGTTTTTTGAAAAAATAACCCTCTTATTTTTCATAATATAAATTTGTATATAATGTCATTTATAAATAATGGGACTCTAATTCAGGTTCTGATTGTGTATGTGTGATTGTTTTGTATAGAAGTATTTGGATATTTGCATTCAGGTAAAGTAATATTATTCCATTTATCAAAAAAAAAAAGAAAAAAAGTAATATTATTCCTGTTGTGGTTGGTGTGATGTTTTTCAGGTTTGGGTTGAAAAACTCCAATTCCCTGTATAGTGTTTTAAAATATGCATTTTAAAATAACTTCTTATAAAAATGAAAAAAAAAAAAAAAACGAGGATAGGAGGGAGGGAAATCCTTGTGCATTTTAAAAGAACATGTTATATTAAGACTTTTTTTACTGAACTAAAAGTTGCTATTTGTTAGAAATATATAAAACCATTAATGTAACCTTACCCAACAGCTTAAGTTTTTAGGTTGAATTGGTTCTTTACACTATTTTTAATCCTCTGCTCTTCATTCAATGTGGAAGATGTTAAAAGCTGGAATCACTAGAAAAAGGTGGCTCGTTGGATTATTGGAATATAGTGTTATTGACTTGTTGGCTTCTGCTGGTTTAATTGATGCAGCTGCAGAATGTTATTGAATTTACATGATGCTTTTTTATTTACTCCATTGTTTTATCTCACAGCATTCCACTAACAGTGGAGTGGTCAGTTACGCCCTCTCATGACTATCTACTTGCTGGCTGCCATGATGGAACGGTATAATATTCACTAAATGTTCTTCAATTTTCTGTGCTTTGCCTTTTCTAAATTGAACTTTACCTTGCTTTAATTCAGAAATATATTTGCCCATGAAGTTTGATTACGAGGGAAAAGGGATAACGCATTTTAATTTTTTTTCCTAATTTTTATCACCTTTCCTTCATCTTTCTGTAATAATTGTGCATCTATAATTTATTATGTTTCTCATTTCATTGTTTAGTTAAAATACCAGTATATTGTAATCTGAAATCTTTTTTCACAATTTATATCAGTACTAATATAATTTGCTTTATATTTAGGTTGCTTTGTGGAAATTCTCTGCAAATGCTTCTTCAAAATGTGATGGTAATATTTTTGTTACCTGATGTATGTCTCATGTTTACCTATTTGGTTGTTAGGGAAGGAAGCTGTGTTGTGAAATAAATTTACTAGATATACTTTGTTGTTTATTGGTTCATTTGATCATCTGCAGATACAAAGCCTGTGCTTTGTTTCGGTGGGGATACGGTTCCTATTAGAACGGTTGCCTGGGCTCCATTTGAAGGGTTAGTAATGATTGAAATTTCTCAGCCGTGGCACAACGGTTGATTGTATAGAATCTATAGCTTTTATTGTATATCTTTATAGGAATTTGGAAGAATTAAACTCTGTAGATTATAAAGAATTATTCTGCATGTATTTATGATTTTTGCTTCTCTGTCTTACCCCTTTGTTGAATAAAATTACTCTAATAGATATGCCAGCTACAACCTAATCTAATCAAGTCTTTCAGAAAATTTGTAGAACTTATTTCCTTAATACGTGTATTTGTGTGCTTTTGAAATCATTGTAGAGATTGATGTATTCCTCTTTTGTGTTATCTTACCCAGAGGATATCAATTCTCATTCATGTGACTGCCTTCTTTCCTTCTTAATCAAACTTTTTCCTATTAACAAGTAATAAAAATAGCATCATTTGTGTCTGTACATAATTTGCAAGTCAATCATTTTTTTCCATGGTGTATACATGCACCCTTGTTTTCTTCATGAAGATTGCTACAATAAACAAGACATTAGTTTCTTACATCGGCAAATATCACACATCTAAATTCATCTGTATTTACGTCCTTTGTTCATCCTTTTACCTTCATAATGTTGAATGGGATATGTGATTTGTTATAATATTTCAGTGAATCAGAAAGTTCTAATATAATAGTAACCGCTGGACATGAAGGCCTTAAGTTTTGGGACCTACGGTGAGTTTATTCCTTTTTCTTTGTTGTTTGTTTACTTTTTTATGTTATTTCTTTTTAGTTCATCTTAGACATCAATCTTTACTTGTAATGTTGCATTCCATCTTAATAGAATATAATTTTCATACTAATTTTTTTTACAAATGATGATGCAATTAAATCACATAATGTTACAAAACTTGGGCCAGACCAGCAAACTGGTGAACAGGTATCTTGACCAATTTGAGCAGCATGTAACTCGGTTATGTAACAGGCCAGTATGAATTTTGTGATCGGCTGGTTTTGAGTTGACTCATGTCACGTGACTTATCCAGTTTTATGAGAACTGACGCAGTGACTGGAATCTGAAAATGTCTCAATTTGAAGTAAAACTCTTTGTTGTTTCTTGTTTCCGGTTCTGGGCTTCTTTTTTTGCGCATTGTCCCGTTTACATTCTTATGGGCTTCTAATTCTTGCTGATAATCTCTCTCTCTCACAATTTCTAGCCAACTTTGGTATCTTTTTAGAACTCCAGCTAATCAACTTGGTGGGTGGATCTGAAACATTGATATGCTATGCTATGCTCTCTGAATGTAGATCTGCAATGTCTCTCTATCCCACTTCATTCTGCTGGAGCTAGCCCAAACACGAGAACTTCCAATCCAAAACCATTAAATAATCCTTGAGAACCAAAACATTTGTCACGCGCTCACGTCATAAACAAATGATATTGGTACATTGAGCTCCCTGAGTTTACCTTACAAGGCCACAATGATCAGAAAATATCTGTGCAGGCCTCTTAAAATTGTTTAGCATATCTATTGACAACGGGAAATGGAACCTCTCATTTCTCATTTAACATGACCAGGTCACGTGAGATGATATTAACTGTCCATAGACAAATTAATGGTGACAAGAGCGAGAGAGAGAGAGAATGCATTAAGATGGAGAGTGAGGTGTATACCAAAAAAATAAAAATAAAAGATGGAGAGTGAGGAAAGAATAATTGTTGATTTGTCTATGAATGGTTGAGATCATTTCACATTCCATTCCCATTGACAAAGTTATCTCCTTTTCATTATAAAGAAAAAGAAAACAAGCTGGAAGCTAATAACTAAGTAATATATTTCTTTTTTTAAAAACATAATATTCATTATAGAAGCATGCTATTGACCTTGTGGCCCTCCAAAGTCGATGGTTGGTTCAGGTACTAGAAGCCTGCAATACACATAATAAAAAAAAAGAAAGAAGGAAAGAAAAGGATGGCAATGACACCATAGGTGCAAAAGCAATTCCTCTTCGATTTTTCTAAGTTATGGTGTGTTGGTACCCAGATTTGTTAACAGAAATTAGTGATCAAGTGTGAAAGAAGAAGATGAATAACAACGATTTTATTTATATCAATTGAGTCATACACTATAGTGACTACACTCAAGTTGATTTACCAGAATTAAGCAACAAACTAAGGAACCATCCCTTCAATGGACTGGCCGATTGAAAGGAGGATTTACCCACCTACTCACTCACACAGCTACTGAGGCAATCCCACACTCAGTGCTCAACCCACCCTTTACACAATATTCTCCATATCCCCTCCCACACTCATAACTAACTTATATCCTTCTCTCCTCCTCCAATATCTTCCTCTCCATTCATAGCTTGCCAAGTGTCCCCTTTTACAACTGATTGTGGTTTGTCTTGGCCACCCCTTTTATGGGCTCTTCTAACATAAACTTTAGCATAAGGTTTAATAGGCCCAACAGGCCCACGATGTCCATCAATACCCCCATCTTCAAAATTCACCTTGTCCTCAAGGTGAAAAGAAGGAAATTCCCTCTTAAACTCCTCCAATTTTTCCCATGTAGCATCACAAGGTGGCAACTCGGCCCATTGCACCAACACCTCCACTTGCCCATCCAATAAACGTCTTGCTTGCAAGATGGCAGCAGGCTGCAATTGCATCTCCAACTCGGCAGAGAGACATTGAGGCAGATCCAGCACCAATGTGGATGGATGGACAGCTTTCTTTAATTGAGAAACATGAAAGACATTATGGATCTTTGAATATGAAGGGAGTTCTAACCTGTAGGCCACCTGACCAATTTTTTCCGTGATTGCAAAAGGCCCGTAAAACCGTGGACTCAATTTCTGGTTAAGCCTTTTGGCTAAAGACTTCAACTTATAAGGATGGATTTTCAAAAATACCTTTGTTCCAACCGTAAAATTTTCTTCTCTGCGTCCCTTATCCGCCTGTATCTTCATCCTTTGTTGAGCTTGACACAAATTAGCTTTTAATTCCACCAAAATCGCATCCCTGGCCATCAGCCAAGTGTCCACCGCCTCTACCGATGTACTGCCAGGGGTAAAAGAAATGATACTGGGTGGATCTCTACCATACACAGCTCGAAATGGAGACATTTGAATGGACCTATTGTAGGTTGTGTTAAACCAGAATTCAGCCCAGGATAACCATTTAACCCACCCCTTTGGATGTCCATTAACAAAGCAACGCAAATACGTCTCCAATGTACGATTGACTACTTCAGTTTGGCCATCCGTTTGGGGATGATATGCCGAACTAAACTTTAACTTAGTACCTGTCAACTTGAAGAGCGCACCCCAAAAATTACTCATAAAGATCCGATCCCGATCGGACACAATGGACTTTGGAATCCCATGCAGCCGAACAACCTCCCGCAAGAAGACAGCCGCCACTGTTGGAGCGTCAAAAGGATGTTTAAGGGTCATAAAGTGGGCATACTTGGAGAGCCTATCCACAACCACTAAGATAGTATCAGCCCCCTTGGACACGGGTAAGCCCCCTATGAAATCGAGTGTCACATCCTCCCACACTTGTTGTGGGACAGGTAGAGGTTGCAACAAGCCCGCTGGTTTCAAATGGTCATATTTCTGCTGCTGACAAATGCTACAAGCCCTCACAAAAGAAGCCACGTCCTTATGCATGCCCTTCCAATAGAACACTCCAGCTACCCTTTTCAGTGTCCTCAACTCTCCAGAATGACCCCCCCAAGGAGAAGAGTGGAACTCAGTAAGAATATCCCGAATCCTGGGAGAGGATCGGGGAAGAACCAATCTGTTCTTAAACCATAGGCTGCCCTTGAGTACTTGGTAACCAGGGTGAGAATTAGGATCTTGTATCACATCAGTAAAAATACCCCTCGTACCTGGATCATGAAGAATCTCCTCAGACAGGCCTTGCAGATCTGGACTGGTGACCATGGTGAGATCTTTGCAATCCATGACACGTGATAAAGCATCAGCTGCCGTATTCTCCTTGCCCGGTTTGTAACGTATCTCGAAATCAAACCCCATCAACTTGGCCACCCACTTCTGTTGACCCTCCACCATTAAACGTTGCTCCGTTAAATACTTGAGACTCCTATGATCCGTAGTAATCACGAAATGGCGTCCCAACAAATAGTGTCGCCACTTGTAAACTGCGAACACAATGGCCTTCAACTCTCTTTCGTAAACAGATAGCAATTTATCCCTCTCCGAAAAAGCCTTACTAAGGAAGGCAATTGGCCGGCCTTCTTGCATCAACACGGCTCCCATCCCTGCTCCGGAAGCATCAGTCTCTACAAAAAAAGTCTCCTCAAACTTAGGCATGGCCAAGATTGGCAGTGATAACATGGCAGCCTTTAATGAATCAAAAGAATGCTGGGCATCCTCATTCCATAGGAAGTTGTCTTTTTTAAGTAATTGAGTCAGTGGTTTCGCAATTTGGCCATATTGCTTTACAAACCGCCTATAGTAACCAGTGAGCCCCAAAAACCCCCGAAGGCCCTTTACGGTTGTTGGGAGAGGCCATTGCTGTACCGCCTCCAACTTGTGATGGTCCGCCTTGACACCCTCTTTGGAAATAATATGACCCAAGTACTCCAACTCTCTTTCTACAAAGGTGCATTTCTTTCTGTTGGCCGAGAAGTGGTTCTTGCGTAAAATATCCATCACCATCATCAAATGCTCACAGTGTTGATCCATACTCGTGCTGTAAATGAGTATGTCATCAAAAAACACCAAGACAAATTTCCTCAGGTACGGTTTGAAGACCGTGTTCATCAGGGACTGAAATGTGGATGGAGCGTTCCTCAACCCAAAGGGCATGACAAGATACTCATAATGGCCCTCATGCGTACGAAACGCGGTTTTCTCAATGTCTTCCACCCTCATCCTGATTTGGTTGTAACCAGATTTCAGATCTAACTTTGAGAATATCTCCGCCCCATTCAATTCATCAAGCAATTCATCAATGACTGGCAAAGGAAATTTATCAGGGATAGTTACCTTGTTTAAGGCCCTGTAGTCCACACAGAATCGCCAACTTCCGTCTTTCTTTCTAACCAAAATTAAGGGACTTGAGTAAGGGCTGCAACTTGGTCGGATCATTCCTACCTCTGACATTTCTCTGACAAATTTCTCAATTTCCTCCTTCTGATAATAGGGATAACGGTAAGGTCGGATGTTAGGTATATCTGCTCCTTGCTTCAGTAAAATTCGGTGATCACACTCCCTTGAAGGAGGTAATTCTGAGGGAGGTAAGAAGACATCTTCATATTGTCCCAATATCTCAGCTACACGAGGATTTCCTTCCTGAGGACCTGATAGCTCCATTGAGGAGTACCCCAGCTCAATATAATAACCTTCGGCCTCCTTCTTCCACGAACGATTCAAACTTTGATAAGAAATCTGACTATACGATAGTTCCGGATCTCCTTGCAGGGTGACCATCTTCCCTTGCCATGGAACACGTAGCCACAATTTCCGGAAATTGGCCTGAATATCTCCCAAGCCCTCTAACCACGAAAATCCCAGCACCACATCCACCCCCTTTAAATCAAAGATATAGAAGTCTTGGATGATCGAGAGGTGAGGCAAGATTAACGTTACACCCGGACACAACCCCTTACCTCGAACGCGATGGCCGTCCCCTACCTCAACCCTGAAGGACTGGGATCTGTGAGAAGGTACTCCTATGGCTTCCACAACGCGCTCTCCAATGAAGTTGTGAGAAGCACCAGTGTCCACGAGCACCATAACTCTCTGACCCAGAATATCTCCCCATAATTTTAAGGAGCGATTGGAAGTGATACCCACCACACTCTGTATACTTAGTTGCAGGGTTTCGAGTTGCTCGCCTCCTCCATCGCCTTGAGTCATGTCCTCCTCGTCCTCGCCATCCTCCTCGTTGCTCACGATCATCACTCTCATTTGAGGATTAGGGCACACATGCCCAGGACCGAAGGGTCCCCCACACCTAAAGCATAAGTTACGACGACGGTGGTCCGCTTCCTCCTCTGGTGTTAGCCTCCGAAAATTATTCCTCCGACGACCGTCAGCCGCGCTCGCCGTCGCCCCAGCTGGAGGAATGGTTCCTCCATGATTCGCCGTCGCTCCCCCAACACGATTAGGGCTCGCGTGTGTGTTTGAGCTACTGGCCGCAGATGAAGTGGGTATGCTATTAGTTGGGGTCTGTTGGGCTGATGACACAGGCCCACTATACCCCCATCTATTTCCTCCAGCCTTGTTCCCCAAAGCGGGCCTCCCAATATGAGTGGTGGGCCCACTGTGAAGCCCATTGCCAGCGCGGCCCATGACACCTTCTCCCCCTAAAAGCACCTTCTCGCGTTCTTCTACACGCTGAGCGAGGACCATCATCTCGCCGATGTCTCCTGGTGAATGGAGACGAATTTCAGCTCTGATTTCTGGTTTCAACCCAGTTAAGAAAGCCGCTTGCATTAACTCCTCATCCGCTTGCCCCAACGGAGCGGAGAGAACTTCGAATTGTTTTCTGAACTCAGCCACCGTTCCCAATTGTTTCAACTCCATGAGCGCTTCATATGGGTTGCCGGACGGTGAAGCATGGAAACGCTGTAAGACCGCCGTCCTGAATATCATCCATTCCGCCAACGGATTTCGTGGTTCCCACCATTGGAACCAACTCAGGGCCTCCCCTTCCAAACAAATCGAAGCCGTCTCCAGCTGTTCCTCCGGCGGAATTCTATTGACCCGAAAATATCTTTCGGCCCGAAAGATCCATCCATATGGGTCTTCGCCAGAGAAGTAAGGAACCTCAACCCTCTTCATCCTTTCTTCGCTTCTTATCGTCCTCGAACTGGCCTCATGATTTTCTCCTTGATTCCCTGTTCCCTCACTCCCTGTTCCTCCGTGTCTCCCCGCGCGAACAATTTCTTGGAGGGTTCTCATCACCTCAGCCACGTTCGTTTCAATCCTTCGGATCCCATCCTCTGTCCCTCCGACCCTCATCTCCAATGTTTCCATGCGATGATCCATGTATCTCGTCACTACCATTCACAACTTAGTTCCCAGAAAAGTGCTTTGATACCAAATGTTGGTACCCAGATTTGTTAACAGAAATTAGTGATCAAGTGTGAAAGAAGAAGATGAATAACAACGATTTTATTTATACCAATTGAGTCATACACTATAGTGACTACACTCAAGTTGATTTACCAGAATTAAGCAACAAACTAAGGAACCATCCCTTCAATGGACTGGCCGATTGAAAGGAGGATTTACCCACCTACTCACTCACACAGCTACTGAGGCAATCCCACACTCAGTGCTCAACCCACCCTTTACACAATATTCTCCCTATCCCCTCCCACACTCATAACTAACTTATATCCTTCTCTCCTCCTCCAATATCTTCCTCTCCATTCATAGCTTGCCAAGTGTCCCCTTTTACAACTGATTGTGGTTTGTCCTGGCCACCCCTTTTATGGGCTCTTCTAGCATAAACTTTAGCATAAGGTGTAATAGGCCCAACAGGCCCACGATGTCCATCAAACAGCAATCAGCACACTTTCACAGCTCTAGAAGATATTTCCCCACCACAACTGAAGGGAAGAATTTGAACACTGACAAGAATTTGGGAAACTCACCTTGTTTAGCATCAGGAAGCCACCCTCCTTTTGGGGATATTTTTGAATCCTAAAAGAAATAGACAATTACATGAACTAACAAGAAGGGATTTCATAACAAACAATATAACAGAAGTATGGGACAACATACCCTCCTTCAAGGAACAAAGTCAATTGTTGGACCCCCATTAACCTCAACCGCAACAACACCAGCAAGCTGGAAACACAAGGAGAAAGAGAACAATTTTTCTTCAGATTTACATAACCTTTATGGCTGACAGTTGGTTCAATTCTGAAACTAAACTAATATGACCAAGTAACAAAATAGAAACAAGAAAATGAATCAATAAGTTCCACCTAATATACTACTAGGCAAAAACAATGACACAACATCCATAGGAAATGAAGATTGAGAGTCATAAAAAATGTCCAAAACAATAATTTGGATTGCAAGTATCCTGGAATCATGAGATAAACGATTATCCTATCACACATGCTCCAACGAAAATTGAAAGTCCATCATGTAGGCTGCCATGGGTTGGGATGTTAAGCTCAAGAAGCCTAAGGGTGACAATGGCCTGGTTAAGCCAACATATCCCATAATTTCCATCTAATGAATTCAGAACAAGAGTAACAGTTCATTATCTTAGCACACAAACATATGATTGCTGTGTTTGAGTATCAAGAAAATACTTCACAATATCATTATCGTGTCTTAGAATAAATAGAATATCCTAGAATCTCTTATGAGTGGTTTCAAAGTCTCACTATATTCCATGATCTGTTAATTAGGACTAGATGTCTAACGTTCATGAAAACAAAGGTTAGTGCTTTGTATTTTGTATCACACCATTACGCATAAGAGAATATTATTCAGCGTATTTAATCTCTCTTTTCTGTTTCTCTACTTAAACCTCCAAAATTTCAATAGGATTTATAGGTTTTCATCAAAATTTAATGAAGACAATGAACACCTGGTAAAGGTCTGCATATGTAATCTTAGGGATGCTATGCCTTCACTTCCTTTGTGACATTAGAAAGACAAGTAAACTGAATTATTTCCAAATTTTGGCAAAAATTGGAATCGATTCGATTCTAACAAGAAGGAAAATATGTTATATCATTCAAAGTGAAATAGAGAGAAAAAGTTACCGCAGAAATCGATAGCCTTCTTCAAGCCACCACCAATTGTGGACATCGTGGTTGGCATCGTGTCAGCTGCAAAAAACACAGAGATTAAGTAAGCAGAGGACAAGTACAACATTATCTCAAGCAAAGTTAAGTTACGCCTACCCAAGCAGCACGCACGTGACCACCACCCTTCCCCATCTCCTTCAGCGTTTTTTTTTTCATTGAGGATTCAAAATAGAATTACACGTTACATATGAAACTGAGAATCGAATCCAAGTAGTGGGAAGCTTCAACTAATTCTGCAACCCTGATGTACTCCATCAAATCACTTTTCAATTTATTTATTTAATTTTTTTTTTTTTTTTGTGTTTGCAATGTTTCGGATTCTTTGGAACATTAAAAAAAATAAAAATTTAATTTAATTTTTATTTTGGTACAATAAATTTAATTTTTAAATTCTACCAAATTTGATAAGATCTAATAGAAATTAATTTGATTTTAAAATAAATTACATGAATTAATTTTTTTATTAAATATTAAGTTTAATATAAAAAATAAGGGAAATATTTTTCTTATTTCGTTGGAAATAATTATCTTATTTTATACACTCATCGAATTTTGTGCCTGTTTTTTTCATTTCTTTTTCCTTTTGTTTTAAGGTGTGGACCTCACATATTTATCTCAAACACATGAGAGAACTATCTCAAACAACATGAGATTAATAACTCCCAAAACATAAAATTTTAAACATAATATTAAATTTTAAAAATAATTTAAATCTAGTTTATTCCAATAGATTTTAAGCAAAAAAAATAATTTTTAAATGAAATTAGTTTTTTATTTTTATTTTTTTGGTATAACATCTATCCCTATTCAACCTCACCTTGTCCTCGGAAAAAAAACAACTCAAAAACAAATCAAGATGCGCCCGAGGAGCAGAAAGTAGTAGCACAACCAAATGAATTAAATTCTCAATCTCATTCTCTATCGTTTAGCATGACTAAAATTCCGGCCATTTAGATTTTCTTCACTCTGTATATTAAAGAATGAGAGAAACAGGAGAAGCTACCGATTCTTCTTTTATGTCATATATTTTTAGTAGTAGGATATTCATACTACCAATTTTTCCTACTACCATTTCACTACCAGAGTATTCACCATTGGATTAGAGGAAAAGTTAAATGAAGAGAGAAAAAAAAACAACTTTTAAATCAAATGGTGATTAGAGCGGTAGTGGAGTGGTAGTAGAAAAATTTGATAGTAAAAATATCCTACCTCGTATTTTTAATACAAATTTGAAAATTATAAAACCTTTATTTCTTTCGTCGATTTCGTTCACTTGCTTTCTTTCTTCTATTAAAAAATAATAATTCAGTTGGAACCCCGGGAATGAAAAAAAAAAAAGATTGGGAAGAGATGCCCCCGAGTCTGACGGTGCTCGATGGGGATTAGTCTTCGGTTACGGCAATCTTTAAATTTATTAAATAAAAAAAAATCTTTCTTGGAGAGGATTGTCAAGATAATCCTCAATCATCCAAGATATGTTGTCTTCTGAACAAATCAGAAGCACGTTGTTTCCGGGGGTTCACCACACTCAATCTGGTATTTGACGCTTAACAAACCAAGAACTTGGAACCAATTCCAAACAAGGGAGAGCAATTAAGAATGGCGCTGCATGCATCTCGTCATAATATTCTGTTTCACACGACGCTACGACTCAAGCTGCAAAAAGGGATAAGCATCCTATAGAAACTTTAGAACCAAGTCCAATTAAAACAAGATACAGGTTCACACTTCACAATATCATTATCAGAACGTATTTAGTCATATATGATGATCTTAGCCCAAACCAAATCATGTATGTGCTTTTACTTTCAAACCAGCTTTTTTATTTTTACAGACATGCATGCACATGAATCATGATTAGCAAATAAATCAATCTATCTCGACAAGAATTCAAGAAAACATTCCCTACACTTCATGCAAGACTCAATTTTAAAGGAAGAAAAGAGTAAAAAAGGAAACGGGAAAGTGTAGATCCATGGAGAATTTTATCAACCAGCTTATGAAGTTCTCCACTGTAGCTCTATCTGGATACGACCGTTCTTGGAGTCTATAAGATGGTATTTCTCATTGATTCTTTTGTTAGCAACAACATCCGCAAGACTGATGTCAGCGTAACCCAGTGATTCCTGGTACCAAAAGGAGAAGAAAACAATAAAACTCAAATCACATTAAAGTTACGTGAAAGGTAAATAACAAAACATTGCACACTTATGGTATAAAGCCCTGCCGTTTTAGGAGAAAATATCCATGCAAGACAGGAATTAAGTAGACTGTAATACCAAAAAAGAGAGACAGAGAGAATTAAACCCCACCCCCCACCCCAAAAAAAAAAAAGAAATTGCTGGTGCATATAAATTTATATTTTTTTGCTAGGTAAAGCAAATCCAATAAATACTTAAGATTTCAGAAGAAAAAAAAGGTGCTCGATGAAGTATTCAGAAGCAAAACATGTGTAATTTGATAACTTATGTGTTATGTCCAATATATACCTCACGTCCAATCAGCGTAGAAGAGATCCTGCCCTTATCTCTCCCACAAAATCAAAATAACGTTCCTCTGAACTAATGAAGTCAATTTCATATTCATTAATTTTTAGAAACATGATAACCAATCATCTTGCATCATACATTTATTTTGTTTTTATGGCTCGTTGCATCATATATTTCTATATTTGGATCTTAAATTACTAAAATGTTTGTGCAGAACCCACAATTATTTCAATTCCTTCCAACAATCAGAGGCTCCTTGCTCTCGTTTTAGCAGATGAGACAGGTAAGCTCTCTGCAAGTTTAGTGATGAAGAAGTTGTGAATTATGTACCTTCTGACGTAGCAGGTTTCGTGATGAAGTGCTGACAACCTCCACATGTACTTTGTCGTTAGTGGGAGGCTCCTCCACCATAAATTGGAACTCCTCTTCCCACCTTGGATCTCTGTTCTTTTTCATGGCCTTTAATAGTAAACGCGGTATCAGTATCATCTCATACAAAAACCAACTTCAGATCGAACGTAACATAAATATGTACTATTTCAACAGTATTTGTCTCTGACATCTGCAACCTATTATATCCTTTTTCTTAATTATTATAAAAAAGAATTAATGAGTTTGCTTCATAGGTAAAGAAATGAAAATTTCACTTGGTCAAACTAACCACATCACCAGTTGTTCGAATGCAACATGAGAGAGTTGCGTTGCCCCCTACGACAGCAGTCTACCACAAGATCAAGTTGGAGTCTGGAACCACAACACCCTCCCCCTCCCTTTTCATAACTAACTTCTATTAATTAAAGGGATTAGTTGAGTTCTGGGAAGAAGTTAGGAACTCATTCAGATGTATTAATCTTCCATGCTTTAAATCAGTTTTCCCTATCTTGGGACGAGAGCACTTTTATTTATTCCAGAAGTAGAAGGGGTTTAGTCTCATGAAGGAAACCAAAACAAGTAGTAGTATAATACTTTATTGGGATCCTGTACCTTAGTCTTTCTCTCTTCCCCTCTGAACATAAGACGTACATGTGGATTAGTGTGATGCTTTCCTTCAACGTCCAGAGCTTCGTGAACTATAACTACGAGCAGACCTCCACCAGCAGGAGTGCCTTCAGGAACTTTTTTAAATGAATGCGTCTCTTCAAAACCCTTGGCCATGTCTTCCTCCTGGAAGGGTTTATATGTCAATTCAAGAACAATCTGCCCGCGGTTCTTCTCATTTTGGACATTGTTGGAATCCATGTTTTTAAGGAGGTCAAGAGTAAAACTTTTAGGTTCTTCAGGAGGAAGTTCTTTCAAAGGGATCATGTTCATACCCATCTTGTCATGCTTCCCAACCTAAGCAAAGATACAGAACAACGTTCAATTCAGATGCAGAACAAGAAACTTGAATATAAAACTTTCAGAAAAGGGGATACACCTGCTCCCAGTCATAAACATGAAGCTCTAAAACCTGGGACTCAGGATCTTTAACAACCAAATTAAATTCCTCATTCCATTCAGGGTTCAAGTTCTTGTGCTTCACAGTAGTCTTTTTCGATGGCAGGTTATCCCCGGTCAGCTTCAGCTTCACATAAGGGTCGGATGCACCAAGAAGATCTTTCTTCTGTAACTTCATTGCTTTCAGAACCTTTGCATTTAAAATTCCAACAGGCCTCTTCATGGCTCTAAGATTCCCAATACAGTGTACAAGAAAAAAACAGGAAACAGTTAAAAATAATTACGAACATGTAATGAAAAATATTTTTGAAAAATGTAAAAGCATACTTTGTTGGATCTATAATTTGAACTTCCAGGTTTTTGGGCCATAGATACATATTTGCAACCTGATCTTTGATAAGCTCCTGAAAACAACACTCTTTAAAGTTTTAAAAGCCATAAATCTTTCAACCAACTCGTGATAGCTAAGAATAAAGAATAAAAATAGCAATACCTAACTGACACCACCAGATCACTTTAATCTTCCAGAAGAAGCCCTAAATTTTTTTCCTCAGAGAACTGTGAAGTAACATAGTTCAAACCCACAAACCATTCATCCTCTGACCTCTACACTACATTTTTTCTTCATGTTCACTTCTATTATAGCCATCAATTTTTAACATGTCTGTTACTATTTCTTATTTTCTTTACCTACCAAATTTGTATCGGTCACATGCATACAGAACCTGAAATTATTCCATGATTAAGCAATACGTACTAGTCAGTAATTAT
>JAVKPL010011265.1:0-50076 GCA_032173675.1 Gastrolobium villosum
TAATTGCGCTGCTGCAGACCCTGCCAACGCTCAACTACCCTCTGCCCGCATTAATTGCTCTGCTGCAACGAAAGGTCCAGTGGACGTTCAGGAGCCACGCGCGGTTGCACACATTGGGCCGCGGCTGAAGGCAAAATTGGAGCGGCCCACTACACTCGCGGACGAGTGTTATTCTGCAGATGGGTGTAATGTTGCGAACCACAACGTTGGGCCTGGCAACATTGGGCCTGAGGAGAACCGGCCCGTTAGAAATAGGAGAAAGCCTGTTTATTTACAGGATTATTTCCAATAAAAAGCTGAATTAACTATTTGTTAATTCAGCAAGTTGTTATTAGTTTGTTGAAGTTGTTATTAGTTTGTTAGAGGAAGCAAGGGAAATATGTAAGGAAGTTGTTATTAGTTTGTTGCACACAAGCAAGGGAAATGTGTATGGAAGTTGTTAAATAGCCCATGAGGGGTGTAATAGAAAACATGAAAAGTTGGACAATCTCTCCCTTTAATTTCTCTCTTCTCTCAATCTCCCTCTCTCAGATACTAAGTCCTTTCTGTATTTCCCTTTCTAAACAAAACTCCTACATCCACACACACCCAATAGCTTACTGTTCATACAGCACAGCTACTGTCTGCGCAAACCCAGGATATCCGGATATCAGAAGGGACATATCCGGATATGTCATATCCGGATATCACACTGACCATATCCGGATATTACATATCCGGATACTCAGGTCCCATATCCGGATATCAATATCCGGATACCATATCCGGATACTGATATCCGGATATCTGTTCGACAAATATCCGGATATCTCACGACAGAATGCAGTTTCTGCATTTCGTGAATATCCATCCCAAAGATCCAACTTTTAACACATGTACACGTTAAAGCATGCATTTTTAATCTATTTTAGGATTCATATACATTATACCCTTTTGTTTACTCATTAAACATGGCCAAGACATCAACTTTAAGCATCAAAACTTAAGATCAAAGGTGAGGAAACTTACCAAAGCCCAAAACAGAGCAAGGTGTGCTCTTGGAGCTCTCCCAAGACACTTCAAACTCAGCCACACAATGGTGTACGAAAATGCACACCAAGATGAGTCCTTTCTTCTCAAAGGTGGCTTCTTGGATCACTCACAACCAAGAAGAAACTCACAACTCTCACACAACCCCAACTCAGCCCTTCCACAACCCTCAAACAGTGACAAAACACAGAGGTGAAGCTCTCCATACACACAAGGACCTCAGCCACACACAACCATGGTGCAAGAAGGGAAGAAAAATGAAGAAAGATGGTTACTTGGGAGGTTTGTGTATGGAGGAAGGGGTGAGGACACAAGGAAGGTGATCACTCAGCTGCAGCACACACACACTCACGTAGGGGGCCAATATGGCCTAGGGTTTTGTGCTAAGTAGCATATTTATAGGGGTTTAAGTCATGACGCGCAGTATTAGCCTTAATAGCAAAGTAAAAGATCTTGATCCCAAACTTTGGAATCTAGACCTACGCATTTTTCTAAGATTTGTCATATTTTTATTTTATTTTTCGGAGCACCTTTCCGGTACGCGCTTTTCCATAGCCAGTATCAGTTCTGGCATCATATTACGTTATTTTGACCTGAAACTTGTTTTACAAGTCCTACATAATATTCTAGTAATTATCATGCATTCGTTATAATTTTCCGGGATACTTTTTCGGTACGCATTTATACCGGGTAGCAGAACCGGTATCTGCGCTTTTCTTCTGAGAAGCGACTTTCAGCATTCTTACCCACTAATTGTAATTATTAAAGCCTCATAATAATTATTAGGGTCAATTATGTAATCATTTCCTAATTACTATAATTAATTCACTAATTACCTTAATTAGCGGTGCGGGTTCTTACAGAACTGAAGCGAATCCTTGAAAAGACTGTTAGCATTTCTCGGAAGGATTGGTCAAAGAGATTAGATGATGCACTATGGGCCTATCGAACTGCATACAAAACTCCAATAGGAATGTCTCCCTATCAGCTTGTGTTTGGGAAAGCTTGTCACTTACATGTGGAGCTTGAACATAGAGCCTTTTGGGCTATTAAATTCTTGAACTTTGATGCCACAGTAGCTCTTGAGAAGAGAAAATTCCAACTGTTAGTGGTTGATGAGTTCAGGAATTCTGCCTTTGAAAGCGCCAAAATATACAAAGAAAAGGCCAAGAAGTACCATGATAGCAAGATTGTCCACAAGGAATTTGAGCCTGGCCAACAGGTGTTGTTGTACAACTCCCGACTGAAGCTCTTTCCAGGAAAGTTGAAATCCAGGTGGACAGGTCCTTTTGTGGTTAAAAAGGCTTTTCCATATGGCACTGTTGAAATATCTCCCATGGATGAAGACAGACCTTTCAAGGTCAATGGCTCTAGGCTGAAGTTCTTTCACGGAGGACCGGTGGTGAAGCAGATTGTGGCCCTGCACCTTAAATCCATTGAGACTTAAAGAGGTAACCGTCAGGCTCGGGACGTTAAACACGCGCTAGTTGGGAGGCAACCCAGCATTTTTATTTTTATTTTTACTGCATATTTTTAGGTAGTTAAGTTAATAAAGTTTGAGAGAAAATTGTGAGACTCAGAAAAAGAAAAATAAGGAGGCAGCAGCTATACGCTTCAAGCGTAGAGGAGATTAATGAGACAGTGGGTCTATGCTTCAAGCGTAGGATTGAACGCTTGCAGCATAGGATATTTGGGAAGCAGTGGGTGAGCACTCCAAGCGTAGGTTTTTACGCTTGCAGCGCAGGAAATTAGTGAAGTCAGTGGGTCTACGCTTCAAGCGCAGGATTTAACGCTTGAAGCGTAGGATATTTGGGAAGCAGTGGGTGAACGCTCCAAGCGTAGGGTTCTACGCTTGAAGCGTGGGTTGCGAAATTGGTCAGGTGCTGAGGCAGTGAGTCTACGCTTGAAGCGTAGAACTCTACGCTTCAAGCGTAGAACGGGTTTAAGTTAAAACCCTAATTTCTTTTCCCTGTAGCGCCGCGAATCCCATTTCCCCCTTCCCTGTTCTCCCTCTTCTTCTCTCCTGCTCTCTCTTCCTTATCTTCTCCAACCACCGTTATAGTCACCACAAACCACCACCTCCATCCTTCAGCCACCGCACGAACCACCACGAACCACAATCAACCACCACCGTCGTCCACCATCATCAGCCCACAAACCACCACTACGAACCACCACGTTCTCTCATTACCAACATTCTCCACTAACCCTCTCACTCTCGTTCCCTCCCTTGCTTTCATTGTCATCTTCTCCACAACTCCACCATTCGTTGACGTTGGGCAAATTGATTTGAACATTCGTTGGTTGAATTTTGGCCAATTGCTTGGGCACATTTACTGAAAATTTTAAAATTTTCCCAAATGGCTGGAGAAAAGGTAATCCCTTTATTATTATTTTTACTGAGAATTTGCATGTTGATATACATTGCTGGAGTAAATGTTGATAAAAATGCACATTGAGATTGTTTGCTGATTGATTGTTGATTGACTTTCACTGAGAATATGCATTAGCATTTCGTGTAATGAAAATTCTTCAATGATAATGCTCAGTGTTAGTAATGATAAAATATATTGTCCTTGTGCAATTGCTGATTCACATGATTAATGGGGGTTGGATATGTTGATATGGGTTGATGGTTGAAAATAAATCTGGGAATTGATCTGAATATTGTCATCAATTTGAATTGAATTCTTTTGCTGATAATATTTGGTACGCTACTGTATTTGGGACTTTTCTGATTTTCAGGAAAAAAGGATTGTTAAAGCCAAAAAGGGTACTGAAGGGTCGTCTTCTGCTAAGAGACCCCGCACTAATTTTGACTCCAAAAGGTTTCTGTCTGCAGAAAAGCAAGATTGCTATGAGAATAAGCTGAAGAATAAAAATGTGATAAAGGAAAGGGGGTTTGATATGGGAAATCTTCTGCTCTTTGATGAAATTTATGCAGTTGTTGAGAGGAGACGATGGAGAACATTAGTGACCTTTCCACAAGACAGTTCAGGGCGAATTCTGAGAGAATTTTTAGCTAATGCTGACAAGGAAACTGTAAATGCCACCCGCAAGAGCTGGGTGAGAGGAAAAGAAGTCCCTTTTGATGCTAGAACAATTGAGGAGTTCCTACAAACCTCATACAATCCAAATGTTGAGTGTGAATTCATCAGACTCTTCAACATGATGCAACCTTCAGAAGGGAGAGACTCTTACAGGGAAGAGATGCCTATTATTGCTGATGAGATCAGAGAGAGGATTACCAGCCCATTCTCTGAGTGGAAATTTAGACAGGGTCTCACCAATGTACCTGAAAAGTTCAGCAGACTCTGCCTTACTGGTGAGGCCATCAGTTGGCACACTTTTGTGAATGCTACTGTTATCCCATCTACAAACAAGAGCGATGTAAATGTTGAGAGGGCAGTTCTGTATTATGTGCTGATGGGAGATAGGAATTTGAACATAGCTGCCATCCTTTCTGACAGAATTGTCCATCTTATCACTCAGAGCAAGGACAACAGTCTGTTGGCTCACAACTCTTTGATTTCTCACTTATGCATTCGAGCTGGGGTAGAAATCCCCGATTCTGAGCTGTTAGATGTGAAGGCTGAAAAGCCTATGACTAAGATTGCCTTAAGGAGTTACTACAAAGAGTCAGAAAAGCATGCAACATGGCTTTTAAATAGGCAAGCCCCTCCTATACCCCCTCCAGAACACCAGGATCCTCCAGCACCTCAGGCACCTCCGGCATCTTCAACTTCATCCTCCTCTCGCCAGCCACTTTATGAGGATTCTCCCATCATCCTTGAGATGCATGCTATGATGAAGGCCATGTGCCTAAAGATGGGGATTGATCCAGCAGATCCTCCTAGCTCCTTCCAGCAGCATACCATGGAGGAGTGATCGCTGGATTTTTCTTTTCTTTTTTCTCTTATTTTTGTTAGCATTTTAGTTTTATTTTTATTTTTCCTTTTTGATGTTTTTGATGACCATTAGGATCTTGTTAGGGTCACTGCTACTTTATGGATTTGTACCCCCTATGGTATTTTTCACTGTTTTGCTGATACATTTATGTTAATGATGTGTGTTTCAATTGCGCAACAGTCCTTATTGATTATACTTAGTTATTGCTGGGGACAGCAATTTCTAAAATCTGGGAATGGTGGTTAGCCTTGCCCTGATCATGCACTATAGCTGCAATTGTGGAACTACACTTCATTTCAGGGGAGATATTCGAACTAGTTTACTCCCATTTTTAACTGTCTGTCTTTGTTATAGTTGATCTGCTCCTTAAAATTCAGCAAAATTTTAAATTTTTTTGGAATATGCTCGCTGATAATCTCAGATTTAGGTTTTGCTTCCCTAGCACTTGATTGAGTTCATCTTAGGAAGTACATTAAGTTTGCGAAATTTCTGGCATGATGTCACTTAGGCATGAGTAGATTTTATGATTGCTCGTTTGTCTGAATTGTGTGCTAGAATACATGATATGCCTGATATTCTTTTTAAGAGTCTAGTTTGAGATCATAGCCTGTGAGGTTTGAGCCTAAACAGTAATTTTTATTCTTGAGAGGCTTCACTGTGGTAACACTCTAGAACTTGATCTGTTTCTCTACAATGCATGCATTTAATTGATATGATAAAGGCAGTTTGTTCTTGATAGCCCCTGGCCATATAGCTCACCTGTGTAAATGATTTTTCCATTGCTACGCCCCTTGAGCCTAAGCCTGTTTGTTGATAAATTACCTGAATATTGCTTAGCCTATATCCATGTTGACTTACCTTAAGTGAGATTGAATTGCTGATTCTTTTAAACAGAGAAGAATTTTAAAAGAGAAAAGAAAATGTCTAAGGTAAGCTCTACTAAACTATGCAATAGAAAAGGGGAAAAGAAAAAGAAAAAGAAAAAGAAAAATCTAGAAAAAGAAAAAGAAGAGAAAAACAATGAGAAAAAGAAAAAAAAATTGTGTGAAGCATTGTGAATAAAAGTGGTCAAGATAGGAATTGACTTCCCGAAATCCCGTGGGCAAGTTAGTGGAGCAAAACTTATGAGTTGAAATTGTTTAAATTATGTTATCTTCAGTTTTTCAATCTCATAGTTATTTAAAGCCACTTTCCATATAAATTCCTACCTTTAGCCAGGCCAAATTAAAACCCTTGAAAAGCCCTTTTGATCAATTAATGCATGTGTTTGAATCCTTCATTTTTAAGGATCTTGAGAATATGATCAAGCTTATGGTAGTGTTATGGCTGTGATGGTTGTGTGCATCTGATACCCTAAACACCTGAGTGTGAGTGATGTATTTTGTCTTGGTGAGGGATATTCAGACTAGATTCAGATGTTTTTCAGAGAATAAGGGCATTGTTAAAAGTTCTTGCAGTAATTCAGTCATGCATAGTATAGTAAATTCTTCGATTGTTTGGGTGATATTGTGCTGAAATACTGGTGTAAACTTTTCTAAGTTTGACTCAGTTTTGTTGCTGGGGATAGCAACATCTAAATCTGGGAATTATTTGATATGCTCCCAGCATATATGCTTTTATAGATCAAAAAGGATTGAATCAGATCTAAATTGTGTATAAAGGTGTATATATTGTGAAATTATTGAATAAAACTTGTTCAGACAATCTCTCACTTAAATTCTTTGTTTTTATAGGAGAAAAAGGTCAAATAAAGGAGCAGGGAAAAATCACTCAGAAGTTCTATGCTTGGAGCGTCCAAATCAACGCTTGGAGCGTAGGAGGACACCCAGGCAGTGAATCTACGCTTCAAGCGTAGAATCCTACGCTTGAAGCATAGCCAAGAAAAATCAGACAGTGTCTCTACGCTTGGAGCGTAGATCCTGCGCTCCAAGCGTAGGATGCGAATTGACAGAAGTCAGTTGCGAGAAAAGAAGGTCCATAGGGAGTATAAAAGGCAAAAGAAAACCCTAAAACGGAGATCGGTCATTCTGAAACACAAGGAGGCAAGGATTCTGGAGATTTGGAGAGAAAAACACCTTCTTCTTCTACATTTCTGTAATTCTTCTATTTTTATGAGAAATTGTTGTTTAGCAAACATGACTATGTCTAGCTAAACCCCTTTGTTGTGGTTAGGGTCACGAATCCTTGTGAACCCCTGATATAATGGATTGAGATTTTACATTTATATATATATATATCCTTTGAATTTCGTTCCACTCTGGTTGTATTGTTATTGTTATTATTAGAACTGATCAATCTAGTAATTAATAGTAAATTTGAGGATTAGAGCCAACAAGAGGAATCTGCGGTGGTTAATCCAGAAAGGGGGTAGAACGCCGGTATGAACATGATCTAGGGATAGACATAATTCATATTGTAGATGTTTTAATTATCAAGCTTTATGCTTAATTTCATATAGGGCACCTCAAGGAATTAGGGTTATATATGGGGTTAAAGGGTTAATTCATCAAGGGATTGAGAATTAACTACTGATATTTTTATCTGATAATTATCTAAATTTTGCGATATATATATTAATATTTAAATTTAATCCAGAGTAAAAGGTGGGGATCATTGGTAAGTGTTCTCTAACTGCAGCGCTTTCTCATAGATTTCCAAACTTTCATCGTTGTTGATTTTCAAATAATCAAAAAGAGCAAAAATACGTTTTATTTTACAATTTAAATTTCCACACAATCCTGACATTCGTGTCAAAAATCTCTTGGAATATTTAATCTTCAAAAGGAATAGTTTAATTGATTTAGATACACTCTCTGTGGATTCGACCTTACTTACTACTTATTACTTGCGCGATTCGGTACACTTGCCGAGCTACGTCAGTGGTGCTGTAGTTTTGGCCCCTCGTGACCTCTTTTTGTTCTGTTTCTTTGGTGGTGAAGACGACATATCTGGTACAACAAAGTAAAAGTCAGTGACGTAATGAACAATGTAGCATAAAATTCCCAGATTTAAATGAAGAACATGATGCAAATTAATCCCTCATTTCTGTAATTCTTCTATTTTTATGAGAAATTGTTGTTTAGCAAACATGACTATGTCTAGCTAAACCCCTTTGTTCATACGGAAGGAGTAAAAAAAAAAATTTATTTTATTTTATTTTTATTTTTATTTTTATTTATGCTTAACTGTGATATGAACAATTTCCTAAGTTCTTTTTAAACCTCATCAAATACCATAACACACAAGTAGGATGAGACGGAAAAAAAATGTTACAAAGCCAAGAAACTCCAGCTATGAAGAAAACGGTAATAGTGCACAGGGTTTTAGTGCACAATTAATAAACAACTAACAAATCCATTTGTAAAACACTTTTCCTTAAATAATTTAAATAACAATCTTAGTGGGGCATAAGAGAACAAGATTTTATACACCCGATTCAAAATTGCAACACAAGAAGTAAAACACAACAGTAGACAATTGGCTCCTCAAAATCCATATATCATCATTCAATCTCGATGTTACCCCATACTACTACTCAACTGATCATAATTTAAAAGTTTCCATATAAAATGCAATTTAACAAGTTCGTGACTTCGATGAAAATTTCCCAAGAATATAGGGTTCCAATTAACAATAAAATAATATTATCTTCCATTATTTTCACAATATAGTACTAATTAACTAGGACTTCTGATTCCACACGTTTCTTCTTGGCATTGTACCCGTTACTATTTAGAAGTGTCATAACTTCCTACCCAATTCTTTTCGACGACTCAATAACCACGGCACATTTTTGGCAGTTTTCCTTCATAATAAGGAACATATTACTTTTACGGAGTATGGAGCATCATGTCACAACTTTATACCAGTAGTCAATAGTCACATTAGGTAATATCGCCTGACACTTACCTTGTGTGCCTTAAACAATACCAAACAGCAGCGAAGTATCTCACTTCTTAAGCGCACCTAAATCAATTACAACCAATCATTTACAGCGGCGATTTAAAGCAGAAACAGTGAGCATACAGCAGCATTTTACAGTGGAAAACAGTGAGCATACAGCAGTGTTTTACAGCAGAAAAACAGTGAGCATACAGCAGCGTTTTACAGCAGAAAACAGTGACGTTTGTTCTTAAAACAGTGAGCAGAAAACAGTGAGTTGTTCTTTAAAACTGTGAGCAGAAACAGTGACATTTTTCTTAAAAACAGTGGGCAGAAACAGTGACGTTTTCCTTAAAACAGTGGGCAGAAACAGTGGCGTTTTACAGCAGAAAAACAGTAACGTCTTACAGCAGAAACAGTGACCATTTTCAAACAGAAACAGTAGCATTTTATACATCATACAGTGGTAGAAACAGTGGCATCAAACAGTGGCATTAATGGTGATTTTTGAACATTAAAACAGTGGCCTGAATGGTGATTTTTGGACATTAAAACAGTGACATAAATAGTGATTTTTGGACATTAAAACAGTGGCATGAATGGTGATTTTTGGACATTAAAACAGTGGCATAACTAGTGGTTTTTGATCATCAAAACAGTGGCATAATTAGGAGTATTTGAACACCAATACAGTGGCATAAAGAGTGGTGTTTGGACATCAAAATGGTGATCATTTTATGCAGAAACAGTGGCACATTAAGTACTAAAACAATGAGCATTTGTGTGCAAAAACAGTGGCACACCATGTACTAAAACAGTGAGCATTTTTGTGCAGAAACAGTGGCATGTGAGGCACTAAAACAGTGAGCATTTTTGTGCAGAAACAGTGGCATGTGAGGCACTAAAACAGTGAGCATTTTTGTGCAGAATCAGTGGCATGTGAGACACTAAAACAGTGAGCATTGTGTGCATAAACAGTGGCATCAAAATGGTGATCTTGTCAAACCGAAATAGTGGCCTATTTATCCTCAAAACAGTGGCATTTTTATACAAAAACAGTGGCATCAAATCAAGCATAACCATAGGACTTTCATTCCATAACTTAAGCATACAAATCATCATGAAATAGCTCCACCATTATACTTTTACCATGCTCATTCTTGAATCCAAAACAAAACATAATCAAGGAAACATCTCATGCACACACATGGTTACACACAATGAAAGAGGTCTAAGTTCTAGGCTTACCTCTTGTAGCACACACTTCTTGGTCAAGGATCACACACCACACCTTCTAGCTTTACTATACAACAAGTCACCCTTCCTAGGAAATGACTTGTGCGCACACAATGGTGAGGAGAACAACTTTGGACAGCTTCCAAAGGTGAGTAACAAGGCTGGACAGTGAGGGGAAGGAGAAGAAAGGTTGCACTTGCTAGATGTCTAGGCCACGGCTTTGAGAGGGTGAGGGAAGGTGAGTTAGCAAAGTCTTCTTTCTCCTAAAGCTCCTATACTACACGGTTAGAGAAGTGAGGAAGAGGGGAAGAAGTTGGCTGCACTTGTAAATGGGGACAGCCCTCTTGTGCGCATAACTTAAAGAGGAGAGGGAGGAGAGGTTGGAATGATGAAGCATCATGGAAAATCTGGTTTCTTGTGGAAGTGGGGCTGCAAACTTGGTTTGAACAAGCAAGGAGCTTGCTTTTTGCACACTCTAGGCACATGCAAGGAGGTGAAAGGGAGAGGTTTAGATCTGAATGATGTGCTACCTAAGTCAGAATTTTTAACACAATCAACTAAGCCATGCGCACAAGGTGGAGTGGAAGGAGTTGGCAGATTTCTCCTCCACTCAAAACACATGCAATCTGCCCAAAAATCCTTCATTTGTTGCATGTGGAGGCAAGGGACAGATTTGGTTCATGATGGACTGCAAAAGCATGCAGAAATCTGCACATTTCAGGCTCATGATGGAAGGTGTAAGGTGGTTCTCTTGGTCAACAAGCTAGGCAGATTTGTGTCATAAGAAAATCTGATGTAAGTCCTCTCCATGTGCGCCTAAGGTGAGAAGGATGCAGCCCAAAAGAATGCCAAAGAGTACATGTGTCTTCCATGCAATGAAGTTGAAGTCAAATGGTGCACATGCAAGGAGTGATGTGGCGGTCATGCATGGGGAAAGTTGGAAGATTTTCTAAGTCTTATCTACTCTCTTTTGCGCATGAAATGAGTGGGAAAGAATACATCTTGCCATGTGGAAATTCCTTGATACACAAGACAACCTTGTAGGACAAGGCTTTAAGGAAGATAAAAGTAGATGTAGCATTGGGCTGAACTAGATGGATCCAATAACCTCTTTGGGCCATCGGCCAACACACACAAGGATCCAACAACACAAGTCCAAAGGTGACAAGTCCACACACACTAGCCCACTTCCCAAGTCCAATAAACACTAAAGCCTTATAACACACAATCAAATTTCTCATATGGTTTTAATGAAAGTTACATGCCTACATATGTACCCTCCTAAGATTTTAATTTAAATACTTCACTAACTTACCTTAGTCTCATCCAAGGGTAAAAGCCATGTAATTCGCAAGCCACCAAACATAAACCAAAAATCCGAATTCTACACATGCATCTATATCATATAATACTTATGTATTTTACTAATTATGTGGGATGTTACACTCTCCCCACCAAATAGGAATTTTGTCCGCAAAATAAACTTACTTAAGAGTTAAACAGTTCTGGATAGCGTTTCTGAATGTCGTCCTCGCGTTCCCAAGTGGCTTCAGCTGCCGATCTATTGTTCCACAACACTTTCACCAAAGGAATCTCTTTAGAACGGAGTCGCTTGACGGATCTTTCAAGAATTTGGAACGGTTGCACTTGATACGTCAGATTTTCCTTTAATTCCACTTCTTCCGGCTGCAACACGTGAGATGGATCAGAGAGATATCTCCGTAGCTGCGACACATGAAATACATTGTGAATTCCTGACAGATTGGGTGGTAGTGCCAACCGGTATGCAGACTCTCCAATCCGGTCCATAATCAGATATGGTCCTAAGTACCGTGGACTTAACTTCTTTACTCCCATTCTCCTTCCGAGTCCCGATGTAGGTGTGATTCTCAAAAATACATGGTCTCCGACTTCGAAAGATAGAGGCTTATGACGCTTGTCGTAATAACTCTTCTGTCTGGCCTGAGCCCGCTGCATATTTTCCCGAATCTTCTTTACCTGTTCGGATGTTTCTTGAATTAAATCAGGTCCTAACATACTTCGCTCACCCACTTCAGTCCAGCATAAAGGGGATCTGCATTTTCTCCCATACAAAGCTTCGTACGGTGCCATCTGAATACTGGAATGGTAACTGTTGTTGTAAGCAAACTCAATCAAAGAAAGATAATTATCCCAGCTGCCTCCTAACTCCAAAACGCATGCTCGCAACATGTCCTCTAAAGCTTGAATGGTGCGTTCTGTCTGTCCATCGGTCTGCGGGTGGTAAGCAGTACTTAATCTCAAGTGGGTCCCTAATGCTCTTTGAAAAGATTCCCAGAACTTTGATGTAAACTTGGGATCACGATCACTGACAATACTAGTAGGAACTCCGTGCAGCTTCACAATCTCCTGCAGGTAAATTCTAGCAAGCCTTTCTGTATTATATGTGGTCTTAACACGCAAGAAATGAGCTGACTTCGTTAAACGATCAACAATCACCCAGATAGCATCATATCCTTCTCGCGTCCGAGGAAGTCCAACTACAAAATCCATCGCAATACTGTCCCACTTCCATTCGGGAATCTCCAAAGGTTGAAGGAGTCCCGAGGGTTTCTGATGTTCGTACTTCACCTTCTGACAAGTTAGGCACCGAGATACATACTCAGCAATATCACGCTTCATACCCGGCCACCAAAACGAGGTCTTCAAATCATGGTACATCTTCGTGGATCCAGGATGAACTGCATACTTACCCTTATGAGCCTCCTGCAAAACTTCTTGCTTCAACTCTTCATTCGGCACAACTAACCGGCCTTGGAATCTCCAGATATCATTCTCATCCCTTACTACATCTTGGTTGCCAACCAATTCGCGGACTAACTTTTCATCTTTCTGAGCCTCCTTAATTCTATTGATCAATTCATTCTCCACCTTTATATTTCCCAATCTTATGCTATGCCCTCTCTCATCTACAGATAAATTCAAGTCTCGAAAGGCCTCAAACAATTTCGGTTCTTCCATCATCAGAGTTGCAGTGTGCAGTGTCTTCCTACTCAGAGCGTCAGCTACCACGTTTGCCTTTCCCGGGTGGTATTTAATTTCAAACTCATAGTCCTTCAGAAATTCCATCCACCGTCGTTGCCGCATATTCAGCTCCTTCTGATCGAACAAGTACTTCAAACTCTTATGATCGCTGAACACGTCAAACTGCGAACCATACAAGTGGTGCCTCCAGATTTTAAGTGCGAACACTATAGCTGCTAACTCCAAATCGTGCGTAGGATAATTTTCTTCGTGAGGCTTTAGTTGTCGAGACGCATAAGCTACCGCCATGCGATCCTGCATCAACACGCATCCAAGTCCTTTCAGCGACGCATCACAGTATACTTCGAACTTTCGGGTAGGATCCGGAATCGTGAGTACGGGAGCACTGGTTAACCTGCTCTTCAATTCCATGAAACATTCTTCACAAGCTTCAGTCCACTCAAAAGGCTTATCCTTCCGAGTGAGTCGGGTAAGAGGTTGCACTATCTGAGAGAAATTCTGGATGAACCTTCGGTAATATCCAGCAAGACCTAAGAAACTTCTTACTTCTGTGACAGTCTTGGGTCGTTCCCAATTCATGACAGCTTCAACCTTGCTGGGGTCCACAGCAATACCTTCTGTTGAAATGACATGGCCCAGAAACTGGACCTCTTTAAGCCAAAACTCGCACTTCGACCATTTCGCGTACAATTGCTTCTCTTTCAAGATTTGCAAGACAATCCTCAAATGTTCCGCATGCAGCTCTTCATTAGTAGAGTAAATCAGAATGTCATCGATAAACACAATAACAAACTGATCAAGAAACGGGCGGAAGATGCGGTTCATGTAGTCCATGAATACCGCTGGAGCATTTGTAAGTCCGAATGGGATCACCTGATATTCGTAGTGCCCATAACGAGTCCTAAAAGCGGTTTTCGGAATATCCTCCGGTTTGACCCGGATTTGATGGTATCCCGATCGTAAATCTATCTTGGAAAAGACTCTGGCTCCTCTCAGCTGGTCCATCAAATCGTCGATCCTTGGTAACGGATACTTATTCTTCACCGTAACTTTGTTCAGCTGTCGGTAATCTACACACAGACGTAGACTTCCATCCTTCTTCTTAATCAAGATGGCTGGAGCACCCCATGGAGAGGTACTCGGTCTGATGAATTCCTTTGCCAAAAGTTCTTCTATCTGCTTCTTCAACTCGCGAAGTTCCAAAGGCGCCATGCGATACGGAGCAATGG
The DNA here is from genome assembly GCA_032173675.1 of Gastrolobium villosum. NCBI lineage: Eukaryota > Viridiplantae > Streptophyta > Magnoliopsida > Fabales > Fabaceae > Gastrolobium > Gastrolobium villosum. Next base: position 14,310 of record JAVKPL010011265.1, read on the forward strand.
AGATTGGTCCAACTCCAGGAACAAGTTCGATGGAAAATTCTATTTCCCTATGAGGAGGCAATCGAGGTATTTCATCCGGGAATACCTCCTCGAATTCTCTAACTACAGGTACATTCTGAATTTGATTGTCAACCGAGGTCTCAGCCTTGATCGACAAAAGATACCCTGCTGCTCCCTTGCGGAGCTCTTTTCTAACTTGTAATAAAGAAATGAGAGAGAAAGGTTGAAAATTACCATCTTTCGCAGGAACAACGACTTTCCCTGCTCGACAATCCAACGTTATCCCGTTTTCCGTCAACCAGTCCATACCGATAATCACATCGAAATTGAATACCGGTAGGACCACCAAGTTTACTGTATACGTGTTCCCTTCATACTGCAAGGTAACACCTCTGAAGATCTCTGAGGCTGTGCACGATCCTCCAGTAGGTGTACTGATGTGTAACTCATAAGGTAACGGGGTTGGGGTGATGCCTATTCTCATAGCAGCGTGCTTTGCCACAAAAGAGCCAGACGCTCCAGAATCAAAGATAACAGAAATTGGGTGACCATTTAAAGTGACATTACCTTTGATCAAGTTGGGAAACTTCTGCGCTTCATTCGCATCCAGAGTGAACACCCGTGCTTGCGTAGGCTGTGGATTAGCGTTCCGGGGGCATTCGTAAGCAAAATGTCCTTGCTGGCCACATCTGAAACATGCATTGTTGCTCTTGCGACAAACTCCAAAGTGATTCTTTCCACATGTAGCACAAACAGTCGCACCCTGGCGTCCAGTTGACGATTGACCAACAGTATTGCTCCTCTTAAAATTTCCGGGCCGCGCCTGCAACTGCGGGCCTCTGCCTCGACCCCTACCAGGTGCCGTCCTGAAGAACCTGCCTGCTCTGTTTCCTCCGTGGAATTGGGTTGGTTGCTTATTCAAATTCTTGGCCTCGTTGATGATTCCTTCTGCCTGCCGACTCTGATTGATGAGCTCCGGAAGTGTACGATTAGCCGTCGTCAAGATGAGCTTACGGATTTCCGGATGTAATCCGCTTTCGAATTTCTCCACCTGCCATTCCTCATCATAAATGTTCCGGTCAAAGTTGGCGTACTCGATCAGCTGCCCAAATTTTGCAATGTACTCATTGACCGACATGTTATCCTGCCTAAGTGACAGCAGTTCCGTGTGCTTCATTCTCCTCATTGCTTTGGGGAAATACTTATCCAAAAAGACTTGTCTGAATACGGCCCACGTCAGTTCAATGTCCTGAGCTCTCAGCAGAGCCCTCGCACCGGTCCACCATGTTAAAGCTTCTCCCATCAGCTGGTACGATGCGTAATCGGTCTTCTGCGCTTCCGGGCATGCCATGCGTTCGAAAATATGCTCGATCATCTGCAACCACTTCGCTGCAGCCTCGGGGTTGTCTTCACCCTCAAAGGTAGGTGGTTGGAAGTTGCGGAAGTCTTTCAACCTCCGACGGGCAATTTCTTCTGCATTGTCATGCAGTGGGGGTTGGTTCGGATTCTGTTGCCTATGGTCGCGCCATTCTTGGCTCATATTCTGAATGAATGTTGCCAGTCCCCCAATGGTAGTGATAAGATCCTCTTCCGCATCGCCAGACCTTCCCCGATTTGAACCGCGACCACCTGCCATGATTCTGCACTCATAATATCATGAAATGAGTTGATCAGGCTCACCGCAAGTTATTTATGGCAGCAGTCCCAAGTAGGTACTCGGGTTCAATTCGGATAAGTTAACTATGCATCCGTGTCTTAACACAGAACGATCTAAACAATCTAACTATACTAGATAATATATACTCAAACAATTAAACTATAGCACATTTAGACAGTCAATCAGCAGATAAATACAATCAACAATCAATTCAATCAATCACAAGCAAATCCATGGATCAAACTGCTCTGATACCAATTAGTGTAACGCCCTCCCTTGTATGCATCCAAGAGAGTCGTTTGCTAAGCGGAATTAGAGTCTTTAACGTCACATAAGCTACTATAGAATTCTTAATCTAACTTCAAAGTCCGAAGGACGTTTCAAAATTCTTATCACCTCTGTTTGGACGATAAAAAATGTTTCAAGTGATTTAGAAAGAGCACGTTGGGGGCTTCGCGTGCATATAAAATAATAGTAAATCGGAGTTCGTTTGCTCATAAAAACACCACCCGTAAGGTGCACTGTAAAAATTTCAGCACTTAAGTCTTTCGAAAATTCCTTTCACAACGTTTTCCAAAACAGCCGCTGTTCATAAAAGTTCAAGGTAAAATAGAAATGATAAAGTCTACAGTCATCCAAGAGTACCAAAATATTAAGCATTACAGTCATCCAATCAATCAAACAGCAACAGTACAAGTCCATTCATCAGCAAGCAACAGCAAACATCACGTCTTCAAATGCTTTTACGTCCTCCTGCCATTTAGGAAAATAGCAGCCCCGAAGGGGTGAGAATAATCCCAGTAGTGTGGCAACAAAACCAGTAATATAACAGTATTAACTAGGCACAAAATCATAAACAGTCACTTCAACATATCCTTGTTCCTTTTCCTTTTTCCTTTTCATCATATTCATATATATTGCGTATATAACGCCTTTCCTTTGCGCTTTTAGCACCGTCGTGCGCGCACTTCACAGTGGATATCAAATACTCATGGCACCTGAGCTCTCTGTGGATTCCAACTGTGGGCCTATGCGGACTGATGCCAAGTGTCCCGTACCCTGGTACCTTAGGGATGCCTATATGATGCTTGCTCAAACACATGGTCCTGTACATAACTATTCTAAAAGCAAGGCCTATATGATCTTGGTACATGCATGCCATGCTATGCTTTCACACACAAAGCGTAAAAATAAATGCGGTATGATGTAAGGTGCATGCTTATATACTTTTCATATAGCCATCACGGCACATATACTTTTCATATACGTTATGCTGCCACATAACAACTTTACCTCATAATCATATGGCCATCACGGCACATTTCTATAGCCATCACGGCACATTTTTGGCAGTTTTCTTTCATAATAAGGAACATATAACTTTTACGGAGTATGGAGCATCATGTCACAACTTTATACCAGTAGTCAATAGTCACATTAGGTAATATCGCCTGACACTTACCTTGCGTGCCTTAAATAATACCAAACAGCAGCGAAGTATCTCACTTCTTAAGCGCACCTAAATCAATTACAACCAATCATTTACAGCGGCGATTTACAGCAGAAACAGTGAGCATACAGCAACATTTTACAGTAGAAAACAGTGAGCATACAGCAGCGTTTTACAGCAGAAAACAGTGACGTTTGTTCTTAAAACAGTGAGCAGAAAACAGTGAGTTGTTCTTTAAAACAGTGAGCAGAAAATAGTGACGTTTTCCTTAAAACCAGTGGGCAGAACAGTGACGTTTTCCTTAAAAACAGTGGGCAGAAACAGTGACGTTTTACAGCAGGAAAACAGTAATATCTTACAGCAGAACAGTGAACGTTTTCAAACAGAAACAGTGGCATTTTGGACATCAAATAGTGGCAGAACAGTGGCATCAACAGTGGCAGAAACAGTGACATTTGAACGTTAAAATAGTGACATAAGTAGTGGTATTTGCACATCAAAACAGTGGCATGAATGGTAGCATTTGAACATTAAAACAGTGGCATTAGTGGTGATATTTGCACATCAAAACAGTGGCATTGGTAGTGATTTTTGAACATTAAAACAGTGGCATGAATAGTGATTTTTGAACATTAAAACAGTGGCATAAATAGTGATTTTTGAGCATTAAAACAGTGGCATGAATAGTGATTTTTAAACATCAAAACAGTGGCATAAAGAGTTGTGTTTGGACATCAAAATGGTGATCATTTTATGCAGAAACAGTGGCACATTAAGTACTAAAACAGTGAGCATTTTTGTGCATAAACAGTGGCATGTGAGGCACTAAAACAGTGAGCATTTTATGCAGAAACAGTGGCATGTGAGGCACTAAAACAGTGAGTATTTTATGCAGAAACAGTGGCATGTGAGGCACTAAAACAGTGAGCATTGTGTGCATAAACAGTGGCATCAAAATGGTGATCTTGTCAAACCGAAACAGTGGCCTATTTATCCTCAAAACAGTGGCATTTTTATACAAAAACAGTGGCATCAAATCAAGCATAACCATAGGACTTTCATTCCATAACTTAAGCATACAAATCATCATGAAATAGCTCCACCATTATACTTTTACCATGCTCATTCTTGAATCCAAAACAAAACAGAATCAAGGAGACATTCAAGCACACACATGGTTACACACAATGAAAGAGGTCTAAGTTCTAAGCTTACCTCTTGTAGCACACACTTCTTGGTCAAGGATCACACACAACACCCTTCTAGTTCTACCAACAACACGATCACCCTTCCTAGGAAATGACTTGTGCGCTCTAATGGTGAAGAGAACAACTTTGGACAGCTTCCAAAGGTGAGTAACAAGGCTGAACAGTGAGGGAAAGAGAGGAGAAAAACTTGCACTTGCTTGGTGTATAGGCCACGGCTTTGAGAGTGTGAGGGAAGGTGAGTTAGCAAAGTCTTCTTTCTCCTAAAGCTCCTACAATGCTTGACTAGGGAAGTGAGGGAAGAGAGGAGAGTTGGCTGCACTTGTAAAATGAGGACAGTCCTCTTGTGCGCACATCTTAAAGAAGAGAGGGAGGAGGGGTTGGAATGATGAAGCATCATGGCAAATCTGGTTTCTTGTGGAAGTGGGGCTGCAAACTTGGTTTGAACAAGCAAGGAGCTTGCTTTTTGCACACTCTAGGCACATGCAAGGAGGTGAAAGGGAGAGGTTCAGATCTGAATGATGTGCTACCTAAGTCAGAATTTTTAACACAATCAACTAAGCCATGCGCACAAGGTGGAGTGGAAGGAGTTGGCAGATTTCTCCTCCACTCAAAACACATGCAATCTGCCCAAAAATCCTTCATTTGTTGCATGTGGAGGCAAGGGACAGATTTGGTTCATGATGGACTGCAAAAGCATGCAGAAATCTGCACATTTCAGGCTCATGATGGAAGGTGTAAGGTGGTTCTCTTGGTCAACAAGCTAGGCAGATTTGTGTCATAAGAAAATCTGATGTAAGTCCTCTCCATGTGCGCCTAAGGTGAGAAGGATGCAGCCCAAAAGAATGCCAAAGAGTACATGTGTCTTCCATGCAATGAAGTTGAAGTCAAATGGTGCACATGCAAGGAGTGATGTGGCGGTCATGCATGGGGAAAGTTGGAAGATTTTCTAAGTCTTATCTACTCTCTTTTGCGCATGAAATGAGTGGGAAAGAATACATCTTGCCATGTGGAAATTCCTTGATACACAAGACAACCTTGTAGGACAAGGCTTTAAGGAAGATAAAAGTAGATGTAGCATTGGGCTGAACTAGATGGATCCAATAACCTCTTTGGGCCATCGGCCAACACACACAAGGATCCAACAACACAAGTCCAAAGGTGACAAGTCCACACACACTAGCCCACTTCCCAAGTCCAATAAACACTAAAGCCTTATAACACACAATCAAATTTCTCATATGGTTTTAATGAAAGTTACATGCCTACATATGTACCCTCCTAAGATTTTAATTTAAATACTTCACTAACTTACCTTAGTCTCATCCAAGGGTAAAAGCCATGTAATTCGCAAGCCACCAAACATAAACCAAAAATCCGAATTCTACACATGCATCTATATCATATAATACTTATGTATTTTACTAATTATGTGGGATGTTACAGAATGATAGGAGCGGACACCGGCCTTGACTTGAGCTCCAGGAAGGCTGTCATGCATTTTCATCAAAATTGAACTTTCTATCTTGCTCCAGAAGTTCACAGAGTGGTTTGGCAATCTTGGAAAAGTCTTTAATGAAGCGCCTGTAGAACCCAGCATGTCCTAAGAAGCTTCTGATCCCTTTCACTGTGGTCGGGGGAGGTAGCTTCTCAATTGCCTCCACCTTGGCTTTGTCCACTTCGAGGCCTTTGCTTGAGATCTTGTGTCCTAGCACAATGCCTTCTCTTACCATGAAGTGGCATTTCCCCAGTTTAACACTAAATTGCTCTTGACACATCTTTTCAATACCTGTTCAAGGTTATTAAGACAAGTAGGAAAAGAGCAGCCAATAACAGAAAAATCATCCAGGAAAATCTCTACTGCTTCTCCTACTAAATCAGTGAATAAAGCAAATATGCATCTTTGAAAAGTTGCGGGGGCATTACACAATCCAAACGGCATTCTTCTAAATGCAAATGTCCCAAAAGGACATGTAAAGGTGGTTTTGTGCTGATCTTCCGGAGCAACCGGGATTTGGTTGTATCCCGAATACCCATCTAAGAAACAAAAGAATTCTTTTCCAGCCAGGTGATCAAGCATCTGGTCAATAAAAGGAAGAGGGAAATGATCCTTTTGGGTTGTATTATTCAACTTCCTATAATCTTGACAAATCCTCCACCCAGTTATATTTTTGGTAGCTATTAACTCATGTTTATCATTTTCAACTACAGTAATGCCACCCTTTTTCGGAACGCATTGCACAGGAGCAACCCATTTGCTATCAGAGATAGGATAGATTATACCTGCATCAAGCCATTTGATGATTTCTTTTCTTACTACCTCCTTCATATTAGGGTTCAGTCTCCTTTGATGTTCCACAGACGAGCTGTCAGGATCTTGGAGCAGAATCTTATGCATGCAAGCTGCTGGGCTAATTCCCTTTATGTCAGCCATTGCCCAGCCAATTGCTCCTCTGTAGTCCTTGAGCTTCTGTGTGAGCTTAAGTTCCTGTTCATGGGTTAGTAAAGAAGAAATAATCACAGGGAGAGTGTTTTCTTTACCCAAATAAATGTACTTCAGGTGTTCAGGCAAGGGCTTTAGCTCCAAGTTAGGTGGCTGCTCTACTGAGGGCAATTTTGGTATTTGCTCTTGCTCCGATCGGTTCAAGGATTCAAAGATCCTTTCTTTCTTCTCCCCAGTATGCATGGAATTGATGGACACCAGATACTCCTCCAATTCCTCAAAGTCCTTCATGCCTATTTCTTACTGCAAATGCTCCTGTTGTTCTTCTCTTATGATCAAGTCAAGAGTTGAAATGCTGGAGCATTCCTCAGTGTTATCTTCATCAAACTTCATTGCTTTCATGACATTGAACTTTACCTCCTCCCCATTCACACTCATGGAAAGTTCGCCCTTTTTGACGTTTATGATAGCATCGCCAGTGGCAAGGAGTGGTCTGCCAAGAATTATTGGAACTTCTTGGTCTGCCTCAAAATCCAATATGATGAAATCAGCTGGTAGAATGAATTTATCTACTTGGACAAGGACATTCTCGATTTTTCCTTCTGGCTTAGCTATGGATCGATCTGCAAGTTGGAGAGTGACTGTGGTTGGTCTTGCTGCTCCTATGTCGAGCTGCTTGAAGATAGAGGCTGGCATTAAATTTACACTCGAGCCCAGATCGCAAAGTGCTCGACCAAGATAGTTCTTCCCAACTGTACATGGGATGGTGAATACTCCGGGATCTTTCAGTTTGGGAGGAATCTTAGTCAGGTACTTGCATGATTCTTCAGTGAGGGCTACAGTCTCGAACTCCTCAATCCTTCTTTTTTTGACAAAACATCCTTCATAAATTTTGCATATGAAGGCATTTGTTCCAGAGCCTCCACCAGAGGGACATTTATGTGAAGCTGTTTCAACAAGTCTAAAAACTTGCTAAACTGCCTATCTTCATGCTGCTTTTTCAACCTCTGTGGAAAAGGGGGCTCAATTGGTTCACTCCTCCTTTTGCAAGGTGGGACATAAGTTGGGACCGAAACTGGTTCCTTGTCCTTCATTGCTCCATCATCCACTCCGGATGTTGTGGCCTCGGGTGTGATTTCATCCTTCTGAACCTTTTCCTTGGGTTCTGTCTGAGCTTGAGGATCAGTAGTTCCCTTGACTTCTTCCATCGGTTGACTTGCTGATTGGCGTTTACGAGACCGTGCCACTAAATCTGGAGGTGGTAGAATTTTTCCATCTCGTAAACTTACAACATTACAATGCTTTCCTGGGATGGCTTCTCTGTGTCACTAGGGAGTGTCCCTGGTTGTCTCTGTTTGAGTGCTCCAGCCAACTAACCAATTTGGGTTTCCAGGCTTCTCATGGTTGCACTGTTCTGGTTCATGTATTCCTTGACACAAGTTTCAAAGGATTGGGACTTCCCTTCACCCTTATCCCAGTTTTGATGGTTCTGCCTGGGATATGGGGGTCGATTATGGTAATTTCCTCCACTACCACCAGCATTGTTCTGACTCTTCCATCCCCGCTTGTTGTTCCCTTGATAGTTGTCATTGCTCCTGTAGTTATTATCATAACAACCTGCATAACACACAGCAGCCAAATTGTTACATTCTTCAGTTTCATGAGGGCCTTCACAAATGGAGCAACTTTGTCTTGATTGAGTTAAGAGAAGTTGCTCGGTTGGTCCTTTCTGTTCCATGGGCTTCCAGTTTTTTATAGTGCTCTGGAGCGAAGCCATATGAGCTGAAATTATCAACTATCTCAGTGAAATTGTCCAAATGACTGTGGGGGTCTTCCATGGGAAATCCATGGAATTGACCAGCATTTATGATCATTTGGAACATTGCAGGTTGGATTTCAAAGTTCGGGACATTCAGTGGAGGAGGAACATAACCTCGTTCTGGACCATTTCTGAAGGGAGCAGCCATATCATTCAACGATGACCCTCTTCCTCCGTTCAGTCCTTCATCATTTTCATGATTATTATTATTGTTTCCATTGTTACCATTTCCACCATTATTTAAAACTTCAGCCATTGTATGATTTCTTAACCTTTGAACTCTTCTTCAGTTTCTGAAGGTTCTCTCGGGTTCTGGATCAAAAACTACTATTTCCAGTCCAAGTTCTGTAGGTTCTGTGCTCATACAATGGGAGGTAGTTAAATACACAAAGAAATTCAAAAACATCAACAGTGTGTCGTGTAAAACGCCCTTCCTTGCCAAATGATCCCTGGCAACGGCGCCAATTGCTTGGTCGAACCGCGAGCTGCTTGGGAATAATTTATATTGTAGGAGCAAGAGTACAGAGTAACAATCAGATTTGCCAACAGGAGCAACTTACTCTGACTAAGAGCAACCCTCTTCAACTATACGCAAGCGTACGTGTCAAGCAATATAGGGTGTTATAGCCCCAGATTTATCGTCCTCGGGGAGCAATTGTGAAGTAAGAAACGTTCAAGGAAACTTAATTTGTAAAAATAAAGAAAAGTAACTATTCTCGACCAAGCTTCACAAAGAGAAATCTCTAGTCAGCTAGTTAAACGATGTTAACCATTCTGAACCTAGATGAGAGCGGTGATAACTTAGTATAATCATCGAATATAAAGGCATCAATTTGAAGTAACTCAAAAGTAATCAGTGAGATGAGAGTAAAATCAACAGTGTAAACACAAGTTAGATATTGTGGAAAGAGTTGTAACAAAAGTTGACGTGGAGTTGATTTTTAAGAGAGTTAAGTAGGTGTTCACGGGCTCCATATTTTCATCCCTTTGGTTAACCCTGCTTGGTAGCATATTTTATAAATGGATTCTGCTCCTTCCTTCACTTTGCCTTAGGGTAAGAAGAGAGCAAGGCCTTACTCTCCACCTTACTCCAGAGATCTTAGAGTTAAATACAAGGAAACCATGCTGCCTTCTGAAAAGAGCATGGATTCACACGGTAGTGCTCCTCATTCCGGGTGTTTCTCCCTCCTTTCTTCAGGTTAAACTACCCTAAGATCTTGAGACTGCTCCACACGCCCTTGTCAGTGTTTCATCGACCGAGTGGTCCCGGGATGAGGTTGTCAGCCCAAAGGGTTTCACAGAATCAGAATATTAAACCAAAGAACAACTCAGATTTCATTTATAAAATATGTGTTCCTTACAAACTTATCCTAAGACAAAAGGGATTACTTCTATGGAACCTTTACCTACTTAAGGAAAGTTAGCTCCTAGTGAGCATTTTACTAAAGAGAAACAAAAGGAATAATAAAACTATCCTAGAATGGGGGGTGTCCGATCCTCTTTTGTTGTGTTCCTTTTATAGAGTCCTTTGTTAGATCCTCACTGTTCCTTTCATCAAGGGCTGTGCTTTCTTCAAATCCTCTCCAATAGTAGCTCTGCTCCTTGCCAACTCAGCTCTTCATGGGAATTGTTGCGTACTCGGCAAGTGTACCGATCGTTCCAAGTAATAAAAGTGATAAGTAAGATCGTCTCCACAGGGATTGTAAAACAACTACTACGATAACCAGTCCTCTTAAGTTAGATGAATCGATTTGTGGTTTCACAATATTGTAACTAATTAAAAAGTAAAAGACTTGTTTTTAGGTTTTTATGAGAAAGACTTAAAATAAGAAAATGAAGGAAATGTTTTTGTAAAAGAAGTGAGAAAAGTACTGTAGCCAGGGTACATTCACCAATTGCTCCCAATTTTACTTTGGATTGATTCATAGTATTTATCGAAATTAACAACTCAGACAAATTATCATCTTTAAAATAATTAGTTAGATCCCAATCCCTTAGTGATCTAACCCTTTAATTCAATTGGAACCCTAATCCCTTAGTAATCCTGCATGAAAATAAGCATTATGTAGATAAATCCCACGACTGCGATTCATACAAGTCTATTCCTAGAACATGCATGAATCGTCACCTTTATCTCCTTTCAGAATCAGCATTCCAATATTCCTATTGCGAACCCTAATCCCCAGAATATCATCCCCTATTAGGTTGATCAGATCTAACAGAAATAATATCAATACGCACAAGATAAAGATGAAGTATATTAAAATCAACACATAAAGTGATTCAATCCTTCGTACCAATTGTTCACAAAAGGATCATGGCCCTGACCACAGAAAATAGATCTAGCCAATCAACATCATGATCGCTGATCTGAATTCAACATGAACTGAAAATAAAATAGAAGAAAAGTACAAGAACGGGACGACAAACACGAAGAACGCCTTCCTTCTCCAGCCAGATCTGCCTCTTTAGGGTTTTAGTGTGTCTTTCCTTTCAAGGTTGAGTCTCCATTTATAATAGACCTTGACCTAATTCTCCAAATTTTGAACTTTCATCTTTCGCGCCTCCCACGCTGACAGCGCCACTCCCGCGCTGTGAGCGTGGGAGGTTCTGCCTCTTTTTGATCTCCCGCGCTGATAGCGCGGATCTCACGCTCTCAGCGCGGGAGCCTCTGCCAAATTCTTGCTTCCCACGCTGTGAGCGCCATACCCGCGCTGATAGCGTGGGCTTTTAGCTCTTCTTTGTCCTTTTTGACTTCTTTTACTGCATCTTTCCTGATATTCAGACTTTGGATAATTTTAACAGTTTTTCTGCCTTTCTTGCATCGATTGAGTCACTTTCTTGTTCTTTTTGTCTTGTAATTTCTTACATGCTGATCGCATATCAGGAATACTCTCCAATAGCAGCTTTGCTCCTTGCCAGCGCAGCTCTTGATAGAAGTGGTACCCCTTGCTTTTGGTTTCCTCTTGTGCGTAAGAATTCTGGAATCAGGGAGACACGCCCACTCTTTATGCTGTGGCTGATGTGGGGGCTCCTGATTGCTTCATTTTTCTGCTTTTGTACTGTAGCAGGGAGACACCTCCACCTTCTCTGTCGATGCTGACGTGGAGGCTCCTGATTGCTTCCTTTTTCTGCTTTTGTACTGTAGCGAGACACCTCCACCTTCTCTGCCGATGCTGACGTGGAGGCTCCTGATTGCTTCCTTTTTCTGCTTTTGTACTGTAGCAGGCTTTTATGCTCCCTTCTGCGCAACATTCCTCCTTCTCTCCTCAATGTATAGCTCCTTCTGTTGGGTCTTAGGCTTCCTGATCAAAACAAATTAACCAAACAATCATATGTGAAAAAGATAATGTTGATTTGCTCCAGGCCCACTATAATTCCCGTTTCAAGTATTGCTCTAGTCCGCTTTTCAAAACATTTGCTCCTCATGGAAGAAGAAGGTCAAAGAGAGTGATTTGTAATCAAAACATGGGTTTTGTGGAATAATATATATACTTAATGGACCTCAGCTTTTGAGGACCATCAACTAGGTAGCCTTCTTTTCTTCTTCTTTAAATTATGCTACTTTAATTTTCTTATATGTCAATTTTTATTTTATTTTTAAGGTTTGTAAGTTGTTGGTGTTATCTGCTGGTGTGGTTTCCATTTGGCATTTTTTCTTTCCACCTATATTTTGTGTGATGATTGTGAAGATAATAAATGCTAATAAAGCAATTCATTCTGATGCACATGACTTTCAATCAACAAGAAAAAATGTCTCTAATATCCCCCTTCCCAAAGAAAGTGTAGATAATATTTTATTTCACAGGCTGTGAGTTGAAACTGTTCATTTATTTACAAATCATTATCTTTCTGTATTATTCAACAAATGAAAGGTGGACTAGCCTCATTTACAATGAAATTTTTCTTCTTTGGGTGTTTTAAATTTCAGATTAGTATACTTGGCATCTTTGCAATATGACCATGTCTTTTATTCTAATAAACTTTTTCCAATTCTATTTCTGCTTATTTGCAGAGGACTATGGAGGGCTCGGTCTTGGTTACTTGTATCACTGTACAGCAATGGAAGAGATTAGCCGTGCTTCAGCATCTGTTGGTCTTTCTTATGGTGCTCATTCTAACCTGTGTGTCAATCAGTTGGTAATTGAAGGGAACTTAAGTTTCTTTTATTGTATGCTTGATGATGTTCTGATGAGTCTTCAGGATTGCCACCTTCTATTTTGTTTAGGTGGGTTGTGTGGTGGTTGGAAGGTTGGAAAACCAATAGAAAAATAATTGGGAGTGTTAAGTGTTGAAAAGACATACAGTGAACTAATTAGCAAAATGGTGTTTAAAAGACGTAAAACGGTGAAAAGACACATGAACCAGCCTTGTGGCAACCTATGGAAGTATAATAAAATGAGAAAGAAAATTTAGAAAAATAAATCTTTAATTAACACTAAGTTGGCCGAACCATCAAGAGAGGATGGGGAGGATTTCGTGCTTTTCGCGTTTTGTTGAAATTTGATGTATACTGATGGTTGTATATGTTTGCATAGGTTGCCGTACGTCGACTTGAACCCTGAACAGTGAATCAGTGTATTGCCCTTGGTCCTGGACCAAGTGGATTGAGGCAAGTTATTGAACCAATGCATATTAATTGTAAATTTGCATGTATTGTGTGAGTTGTAAGTGATTGGGAATGTCCTATGTGTAGGCATTCAGTGGTGTACCAAGTGTGAGGAATAAGCTGCAGCGGAGCTTAGTGGAATAAAATATAAGGTAACCTCTTGGTACTGAGGCTTGTTCCCCTTGTGTGTTCCACCACACCCGTTGAGGGTGATGGTAGGAAGTGTGTATGAGTAGTGTAGAATAGCATGAGCATGCATGTAGCATTATGAGGGTACTTATGTACCGGATCACTGGCCAGTAGATAGTTAGCCTTCGGGCAAGTTCCGGACTTCCACTGGATAGGTCTCCGAGAGGGAGTTCCAGTTGACCCAGGGTCGTGGTGTGTAATCCGGATAGGAGCACACTAGGAAGTCTTGGGTGTATGTGAATGGGAGGGGTACCTTGGTTGTGGTTCTAGGAACACACCTTGGATGATACCCGTAGGCTTATATGTCGAGGACGTTGTGTGGTATGGTAGCTACCAGCCCGCTTCGTCGTAGTTTATATTCCTATAATTCCCCTTTTCTCTAAATCCCTTGCTTTATCCTGTTTTAAGTAATGTTGTTTTACAGTATTTATATGCATCGAAGTGAACCATTGGGCGGAGTTTTCTCCAGAACCTCTGGGTTACTGAGATATATTTGTATATCTCACCCCGTCTTGGGGACTTTATTTCAGGAGGTAGCAGTGGCAGTGGAGCAGCGGGCAAGAAGCCCGCATGATGATATTAGTGGTGCAGTTCTGTATTTTGCATTTTGGTGGCCACTTGGCCTAGGCTAGACTTAGGGCATGAACATCTTATATGTATGTAGTATGAGTTTCATTAGCATATTTGTTCATGTCATTTTGCCTAAGTCTTGTAGTTTATGCCATTTGAGTTTATGTATCATTTGTAATATTTGGAGGATTGTAATATTTGTATCATTTGTAATACTTGGCCTAATATTTATTTCTCTTGTCTTCACCGTACTTAAATAATCCATGAAAAAATGTACTCTAAATCTCCTTCGAAAAATGTAGTAACTTATGCATTACGAATGAAATAACAAGAGAAATAAAGAAAGATGATGCAACAGTTCAAATTATGTTAAATTTCTTAGAACCAACTAAAATGATTCAAAACTAAAATAACTTTAATACAAACTCACTAAAACTAGTTGAGTGCTAAGGTTTTGGGGAATGTTTGTAAATATATAAATATTTAAGGAGCGATTGTATTTATGGAAAATATTAATCTTTTTTTACACGAGGTAATTGTCTTATATTATCTCATTTTGAAAATTTCACTCACTCTTTTTATTTTTTATTTTTTTTGTTTATCCTTTAATGGTGGATCTCTTGTGGCTTCTCTCTATAATATGAGAAAACAAGTGTCATTTTATTATCATTAAAAATTAAAGATCAGTTAAGAAAGAGCAACAAGTGTCATTTATTTCAAGTTGACAAACACGTTGAAAAGTGCTATTTTTTGGTGAAAGAAAAGGGTTATTATTTTAAAGGATGTAAAGTTGTATCATTTTAAGTCAGAGAAAGAGATAGATAAAGAAGGATAAAGAGTAGTAAACATAAAAATATGAAGGTGAGTCACACCTCATTGTGAGAGTAAAATGACATCAATTGTGTAATTTAAAATAACAAACATTTTTCCCTTCTACTAATGATTATGGTAACTATAACCTTCCCTGGGAGCTTAAACTTTGTAATTCCCAAAACTAAAATTTTTAAATAAAGGGAGGTTATACTTACAACTTATTTTCGTTTACAACCTCTTATGTAACAGCCCGTTGTACACCGGTATTGTTAACATTAATTATGATATTAAGCGCAGTTACAATCACAGCAATTCATTTATAAAAATGAGAATAAACTTTTTCCGATTATTACGCGAACGATAAAAGTATAAAAAGCGTAATAATAAAAAGCTGTGATCGTAACTGAAACACTAGCGGAAGACTTTCTTAATTATTTATACACTTTATTCTATCACATACAAGATACTAAGGGGTTCCCATAAACCCACTTAGCCAATTCCTCACTTTTTACGTTTTTACCACTTAACCGGATTTGCCAATTTGTTTTTCTACGAACCCAAAATAAAAATCCAAACTTAAACTCCAGGTTATCTTTTTTCCTTGTTCACTTACCTTTCTAACAAGCTATCACACACTCGATTCCGAGCTCGTGAGCTCCGGTTATCGCCGTTTGAAGATGGACAAACAACATTGCCTACCAACTCCAAAACAGCCTAAAACGTCCAAACTTCACGGAATAAACTGCACCTAACCACAAGGACACTGTCTCTCAAATTTTTATACCATAAACTAGACACCTCAAACTTCGATTTGATATATCGTATGCTTAATTTGGCCAAGTAACGAAGCGGGAATTAATTTCCCAACACAGACCCGAATCTGCCTACTGGTACTGGCCAGAACAGGGCAGTGCGTGACAACAGCCCCCATGGGCTGCACACACCACCAATGAACCTAGGCTTTTGACACAACGTAGGGGACATCTTAAGCTTCAAAATGGCGTATGGCACGTCCCAATCGGACCACTATGGAGAGAGATACGCTCCTCCAAAGTTCACCCAAAAACTGCCAATTCTACAGAAAATTCGCCAGAGTTTCCTTTGTATTTCCTAAAATCCCCAAATTTGCATAAGCTGTTTAACACTACAATACACCTGAAATCCAGCAAAATCCAATGGGTGGCACACACAAGGTCCAACAACGCTTTGGGACACTTACAACCCAATCCAATATACACTTAAAACATAAACAGTTTACTTTCAATTTCATGCATCAATTTTTCCTAAGTTAAAAATCCATTTTTTTCGCTTAAAATTTTCATTGCATTTCTAGCATTAATACATCATTCTAAGACATTATCATCTAATAGACATTTTCCATTTGAGTTCTCTAACACAACATATCACAAAATCCCTCTTTAGGGTCCATAATCCAAATTCAAAAATCAACCAATGAAATGTTGAAATAACTCACCCAATTGCATGGTATATGGCTCCACCTAAGCATACTCCACCATTGGAGCATGAAAAAGCTTCATGAACACACTTTCTCCCAAAATTTCGGATCTGAGTTTGGTGCAGATCTCCCCAAATACGCGGTTTCAAGGCTCAATAGTGGTACCAATGGGTTCAGAAGGTGTTTTCCATCAAGATTCAAGACAAGAATCGTTGAATTCGGTGGAGAAATGGCCAAGTTATGGCCAAAGGAAATTTTGCATCAAAAATGGTGGGGATGGGGCTGCATGTGCGTTTTTTAGAGAGAGAAGAAAAGGAGAGGATGATGAATAGTGAAGGTGGTGAGGTGGCTAAGTGAAACTTAAGTGGGCGGGTCCCACGCGATTTAAAACTCATCCGAATTTCTCTCCGATTTCACTAAAATTTCATAAATTCAAAACTTATTTAGAAACTTTAATTTTTAACATTGACCATTGTCCCTTAATTATACTTTATCAGATGAATCCGGAGTTTTCCGGTAATTCGGAGAAAACGCTATTTTAAGCTATTGCGCGCGCCATTGGCACGCTTCCACAAACTGACTTAAATTCATCAAATATTATCAGAAATTATATTTCTTATTTCTTTGGACCATTTAAAATTCATATTTGAAACCTAGAGCTCAAAATTCCACTGGCACGTTTTACGGTGCAATCTAACTGCAGTATTTTTACCCGCGAAAAACACTATTCACTGATTTTTCTGAAACTTGCCTATCCACTCAATTTTTCGTTCTGAATCCATTTCCAGGCTTATTTTTATCATCTGAGACCTCCTGCTCAATTTTTTTCCTTCCTAGGGTTGCGTGTTGGCTAATTACCGTTTTGCCCTTTCTTTGTATTTTGTCCTATTCTTTGGGATTTTCACTAATCCTTCACTTAATTTCTCACTTAACACTTTAATTACTTATTTTAGAATTATGAGGTGTTATAATCACCCCACCTTTTAGAATTTTGTCCGCAAAATTACATCTTAACGGTCCCGTAACACGGGGTGTAATCGAAAATCTCATCTCTGCGGTATCCATGATTACTTAGTCCTTCACAAACTTAATAATTTCGGGTATCTGACCCCTTAACTCATTATATCATTCACTGTTTCCTTAAACCACTGTTGCTTTTTCACTCACTGTAGTTCATCATATACTCATTTTACACTTGTCATTTATGGCGCCACGACCTTCAATTCGCAATACTTTAAGCTCTTCACGGCTTACGGTTACACTTTCACCAATTCATCGGTAATAGACGACCACATTACAATTTGTCTATCTCACTTCATCTCATTTTCATCTTCATCTGTCTTTCTGTCCCAATGTCGTCCCCAAAAATCTCTAGTTGTTTCCATAATAGACTCTAACTGTTCTCATATATCTTCACACTTTCTTTAGCACTTAACTCTTTTCGTTGTCCTCACTGTTTCATCCGTACTCAGACATACTAGTCCTTTCCATTACTGTTACTACTCTTATGATTTAGTTGTTTTCTTAGCTTTCACCGAAGCACATCCTTTCTAGTTTCCAGGGCACTTGTCGTTTCTCATGATTCCGACTCACATTGAATTCTATACTCATATACTTTATTTTTTCTTGTCACGTGTCTTCACCTCTTCTTAGGTACTCACCACTATATTTTTCTTCTTGTGATATGAAACTAACAACCCTCACAACAGTTTATCTCTTCGATTAACCTTTTAAGGTCTTTTAACCACACACACTCATGAATCTTTCCATCTAGTAATAATATTCATAATTTGCTTTCATTGTTACTCTTTTCTTTAACTGAACCATCTCAACTTTATCAACTCAATCAGCTCAATTCTCCACTCAGACCTCTCACGGTCTAAACAGAACACTCATCAATGACCTCCATATCGAGGACTCAAGCTTAATATTTTCACCTACTAACTATTTTCAACCTTCATTCCACTTCGATGTTACAACTTAACCTTATGTTCCACTCATTTATACTACTTTCTCATAATCATCATCATTTAATCCTGGATATCAAACTCAAAACACTATTACTTATAGCTTTACTCACTTCCACTTAACACTTTGGAACAAATCAATTTCCGACCCACTTCACTATTAACTGATGGACTATTCAAAATGCCATATCTCTCATATACAAGTCCTATTCACTAGGAATCCTTGAAACCCAACAATCAATTCACTTAAAATTCATTCCATCATTGCTACCACTTCTACAATTTACCACCAGTTGGTATATCAGTTTCTCAGAATATTCAAAATTACCACTAACACTAGTCCATACCTCATTAGTACTTAATCAAAACATCATCAACATTGTGCCTTTTCCACACACTTTCCACCATAAGTGGCATATGCGATTACATACAACATTTCTCAATCTACTTTACCAGCAAAACCAAGCTATTCACTTTTTGGTAATCAATTACAACTATAGTTCCCATCTATGAAGACACGTTCGCACTTGACTCTATTTCAATTCATCTTTTCCTTAGGGCTAACAATTCACCGTTTTAACCTGCAATATTGATCATCAATAGCCTTACTAGGCTTGGGCCAGGCCAAATTGAAAATTTCTGACATAGGCTTGGACTTTTCACGGAAAAACTTGGCCCAGCCCAGCCTAATCTCACCCTTTCCCTTTGAATAAATGTTAACCAGGACAATCAAACTTGAAAAAGAAAAAGAAAACTAGAAACAGGGTTTATATGATTTGAAGATTTAAACCTCAGATCAAAACCCTAACGAGGGGTTGAAGGTATTGTCAGCAAAGCACGAACACGTTAATAGTTTCAAAATTTGTGTGTCAGACATGTGTGCGACATGTGTGCGACACGTGGTCAACATTTGGGGACACGCGGTCAACGCTCGGACACGTTCCGACACGTTTTTCCGACACGCAGTCAACTTTTTACGACACGCGGTCAACGCTCGGACACATTTTTTTTAAATCTTAATTTTATTTTGTTAACTAAATATATAAGAAATAATTTATAAATTAATTTTTTTCTATTATGAAATTTGATATGAAAAATTAGCAAAGTACGAAAAATTATTTATATTTAAATTTAAGTTATGAAATTTAAATATTTGATTGGTTATAAAACTTATTATGAACTCTTATATGTATTAAATATAAATTATACTATATATATTAAAAATTTTATTTAATATCAAAATGTGTCCCAACGTGTTGAAATGACATTTTTTAAAATTAACGTGTCGGCGTGTCGTGTCGTGTCCTGTGTCCGTGTCCGTGCATCATATGGTATTGTTACAAAGAATATCTGTAGGATATCTTTATTAGAATATCTTTATTATTTTTAAATATCTATTTCCTTATTTCATTAGGATTTAGGTTAGATCTCTTTATTAGAATATCTTTAGGATATCTTTATTATTTGTAAAGATATATTTCCTTATTTCATTAGGATTTAGGATATCTTTAGGATATCTTTATTATTTATAAAGATTTATTTCCTTATTTCATTAAGATTTAGGTTAGATTTAGACTTAGTATTTCTTTATATATTATACTCTGGATCAATTCAACATACAATATTCAGATTTTCTACGTTGCTATGGTCTCTTGTTATTTCACAGAGGGCATGGCTTCTTCTTCCCCTTCATCATCATCGAATTCGAAGTTCAGAGTGTATCAAAACCCTTCTTTATCCGTTGTTCTCACCTCTAAAAGTCTTCAACCTTCCAATTACACTCTCCTCTCCGTCCTCTCTTTCTTCTGTGTCTCCGCATTCGCCTTTCTCACAATCGTCTTCAGGTACACACTCTTTATCTTATGTTACTAACTTATTACCAATGCCAAAACTACTCATTATTCTATCTATTATTAAACTTTACACCATTGTAGGGAAAATTGGTTCATTCACATCTTGAGGCTCCAAAGTCTTTCCCTTGTTATAGCTTGTAAGTTCTCAACCCCAAAATTATAATTTTTTTTTGGTGAAAAGTTATGATTTTTTTCATTTTTATTTGGAAAGGGGTAATTTTAATTTCAAATTACAAATCAAATTAGGATATTAATATCAAAAACAAAATATATACGTGTGTAATTTTAATTATTGTTTTTTCCTCTAAATCTAAATTCTGACGTTTCCTTCGCTGCGCCTCCCAAATTCTAACCCTGACCTTCTTTGAACCATCTTTTATTTTATTTTATTTTTGGGGTAAAAACCCTTTCGTTTATGTTATGAAAAAAAAAACCTTTCATTTTTTTCTTGTGCTCTTCTTTTCCCATATCCCTAAAATTTGATTGTTTGATGTGTGTATGACTTTTTCTTGACCACAAACGATCACGGTGTGGGAGAGGGGCATCCACTACTGCTGCTTCATGTGAGCAACTTTCTAAAATAAATTATATAGTATTTAAAATTATATATAAAATATGCATAACTTTTATTTATTTATTTTTGATGAAAAAATTATTAATTTTTTTTTTGGTGAAAAAATTATGATTTTTTTAATTACGAACTTTTGTATGCATAATTCTTATTAAACTATCATGTTTATGTACATTTATTTTTACAATTTCTTTTTGCCTCATCACTACTTTTTTTACTATATCAAAATTAAATCAACCGTTACAAAATATTATTAAATGAAAGTCGTTAATTTAATTTTGAATCAATGATAACAATTATAATTATAAGAAGTTACAAGATAAAAGAAATTATAAATATGACATTTTTTAAAAATAAATAATAAAAGCTACATTTATTTTTCTTACACAATTTTATATTGTCTGAATTAAAAATACTAAATAAAGTTATATCACGTTGTAGGTTCTTAAATGCTTTTAATTAAGGGTTTTATAAAAAATAATGTTGTAAGAAAATTGTTTTTCTTCCCGCTGATGGTTGTTTTTCCGTGCAGCGATTTGTTTTTCTAATACATGGTCGGTAGAAAATACTGTTCCTTATTCATGTAAGAGTATAGTTGCATTTGCATTTAGTCAAAACTAGTGTGCATATTGATTTGTGTTTTTAATTTTTTATTAAGATGCAAATTAGTATAATAAAGAGTATTTGAAGTTTACACATTGTACAAGCTAAAAAAATTTATTTTCTCTTCAATTTATTGAAATTCAGATTGGGTTGCCAAGACATTACAAGCTTTAGTGGGTGTTATCTTCAGTGGAACTTTGTCGGCTCTCTTCAAAGTTGTTGTAGCTATGCATGTGCCTAATTCCAACAATGTGAATAAAAATGAGATGTCTCTTACTAAACATCAACGAGAGCTTTTAGGAGTTAAGCCAAAGGTTGATTTGGTTAAACCTGACTCATTGAAAAAGACCCTCAAGTCTAAATCCCAGTTGGTGTCTTTGGATTTGCTTGTTCCCCTTCATCAGCCAGTTCCTAGCCCCAGTCGATGGTCTTCTCGCATTGATGCTGATTGGTCAAATTCTAATAGTGGTGCTACAACACGTTCAATTAGCACCCCCTGGAGGTCACCGGGATCATCATCTTTATATCTTTCCCCTGGAGTAGTTTCGCCCCTTCACAGTTCAAGAAGAATGGATTTGGTTGTCTCTAGACCTTGGTCTAATAGGCAAGCCTCCTCTTGGAATAAGATAACATCAGAGGAAAAGCTGGAACAGTTCTTAGCTGAAGTGGATAAAAGAATCATTGAATCAGCAGGGAAGTTGTCCACCCCGCCCCCTACTGTTCCTGTTTTTGGAAGAGCGACACCATTGAGGCCTGTGAGGATGTCTCTAGGCTCCCAAATGTCAATGGAAGCATCTATTGAAGCTTTTGAGCATCTGGCCATCTATCCTCAAATTGAGCTGTGGCGTGACCAACTCAGGCAATGGTTTTCTTCAGTTTTGCTGAATCCTTTGCTTAACAAGATCGAGACAAGTCACATTCAGGTTCATTTTAATCTTCACCATTTCTTCTTTATGTTCGAAGCACAAAATAGTGCTAAGATTTTCATATTCATAGGTTATGCAAGCAGCTGCTAAACTTGGTATTTCAATCACAATCACTCAAGTGGGTAATGACATGCTATCTACTGGAACCCGGGCTATCTGGCCAGCAACGAATAAGACTCAAGACTGGCAACCAGCACTGACTCTCAATGAAGATGGATTGCTTCATCATTTACATTCTACTCTTGCGCAGGCCATAGAGGCTTCCAAATGTATGTTCCTTCACATTGGTGAATTAAATGTGATTTTCTGTTTTCCCAGTTAGATTATATTTGCTGATAGCTTGTGAGTTCTGACAATTTCCTGGTGGTCTATATTTGCATAAAGCAAATTTGCTTGTGTCTAATATACAACAGTCCCCACAGCAGCCTTCTTTGGTTCCTATCATGCAGGATTGTGTGGATGCCATCTCTGAACACCAAAGACTTAAAGCCTTGGTTAAAGAAGAGTGGGTTAAAGGTTTGCTACCTCAAAGCAGTGTTCGCGCTGATTACACTGTTCAAAGGATCCGAGGTAGACACAGTTACGGATGTATTGCTTTTAACTGTCATAACTTTCGTCAGATTTCCTGTAATAAATGGAAGCATGACTTCATTAATACGAGATTGGTTTTATGGCCAACATACACCCATGTAATCTTACTTATAGTTACCTTGTCTGAATTTTCACAGAGCTTGCAGAAGGAACCTGCTTGAAGAATTATGAGTATCTTGGAAGTGGTGAAGTTTATGATAAAAAGAATAAAAAGTGGACCCTTGAGCTACCTTCTGATTCTCACTTGCTCTTGTATCTGTTCTGTGCTTTCCTAGAACATCCAAAGTGGATGCTACATGTGGATGCTATGTCTTCTGCTGGAGCTTATTCTAGCATAAATCCCTTATTCTTGGGAGTCCTTCCCCCAAAGGAAAGGTTTCCAGAGAAATACATTACTGTAGTGTCTGTTGTCCCTTTTGTGCTGCACCCAGGAGCATGTATACTAGTAGTTGGAAAACAGGGTCCCCCAAGTTTTGCCTCTTACTGGGATATGAAGCTGCAATTTTCTCTTCAGGTTGGTAATGCTTGTATAGCTTTAGGTTATGAACACATACCATATACTATTCAACTTTTTTTTATACTACTAATATTATTAAACCTTTAATATTGTTGTTTTCCAATACATAATTTATGCGCTTTGCGAGTGAGCATGCTACTACACATGATACTTGTTGCAAATGATGCTCTTATCAACCATTACAATGGTTATTTTATTATGTTGGTTTGCTAACAGCTCTTAGTTTTATATTAGGGAAGAACGACACTCTGGGATTCCATCTTACTTTTGTGCCATAAGATTAAGGTTGACTATGGAGGTATTGTTAGGGGAATGCATCTAGGTGCTTCAGCTTTAAGCATTCTCTCGGTTATGGAAACATAATATGAGGATCGAGTTCTGTATTTTCTTGTACCAACATTCTTCATGCTGACTTCAACTGAGGATTGAGTTCTGTATTTTCTTGTACCAACATTCTTCATGCTGACTTCAACTTCTGCAGTAAATCACATTCCTCACATTCCACCGCTTAAGAGTTACATAGTCTAGAATAATGGTGATAGTGATGGTTTCAAAATTTCCTGCTATGGTTGGGTGTAATATCATTACTACTGTTATGAATGTGTTTGGAGTGTGATGCGGTGAACATTTTCGGAAATGTGGCCATAGAAGAAGAACATGCAAAATATTGTTTAGTAAAAACTTTGACAAATGCACTGTTATGAATCATTTAGTAATAATTGTTATTCAAGGGGTAAGATGAACTTAAACTTAACAAGTCTTGCACACGTTATTAGCTGTTGATATCACTTGCATCTAACTAGTCACATGCAACTAATGAATTAGGACAGTTAAATGTACGTGAGATTAATGATAATAATAAGTATAAGACATGTAAATTAATCCTTTCCGATATTCAATATCAAGTATTTCTCAACTTAGTGTGTGATCCATAATGTATGCCCATAAGCCTTTTTTGGTCTTAAGCTTTTTTTTACTTTGTTTGTTAGCATATGGGTGTCCTAGAGACAATCTTTTGATTAAATAAAGGACACTAGATGTAGAACTTTGTTTGTTGCAAATAAATGTAAGCACTATTTATTCAGTTTCATATTGTGTCTCGATAATGCTGTTAATATTATATGAATGAACTGGATAAACCCCATGGAATAGAACAGGTATCTCTTGAGTATCGGTGATGAGATCACGATCATGAGGATTCAAGGATATTGCATGTCTATTCCTAATTATTTGTTCCTAGTCTAGAGACACTGAGTTTGGGGATCAGTGATCTCGAGTAAAGACTAGTACGACTTATCTACTTGTATATGGATACAAGGTAAAGACCTCATGAGCTGCAGATATGGAGATATCTTAGCTAAAGTCGTGGGTGGACCTATAAGAGTATAGCTCGCACTGAACAGACCCAAAAAGAGACTCTATGAGGAAATCTCACAGATAATGTCATTAGAGTAATCTCTTTATGTTTGGGTGTGTCTTCCTTAGACCAGAAGTTATTACCTAGACTGTGTTCTTGAAGGCATGTTTTGATTGTATACCTCGTCTGCCTGAAACATGGAGACTCATAGGTATACTGTTGGGCGTGTCCTTAAAGGGCACAGGGCTAGGGTAATAATCGGAAGGAATTCGTCAAATCTCTGTGAGAGATTAGGTTATCTGTAAACCGGAGAAATCGGGATGACATTTACAGGGACTCGGGAATCTATGCATAGTAAAAGAGATCATGAGATGATCTGCCTTTAGAGTCAGTAAGTTGAAGATTCCCTATTTCGAATAAAGCTTACCCTAAACCGCAGGGGTTGATACATTTCCTTACCCTAGGTTAATGGGAAGATAACCGAGACGAAGGGAAATACATACAGTAACCAAATATGTGCAATAGGTTGATCAAGTCATTAATCTGACTAGTTCTGGGGCAACAAAGCATTGCTAGTGCTCTGTGTTGTCATTAATTGGGTTGTGGGCTTGTTGGACCCAAGCCCAGTTATGTCAGTAGCTAAGTTGGACCTAATGGGTCACACACTAACACCTTGTAGTCATGATGGACTAGCTTTAAAGGTATTGGGCCTAATAATGTTATTAGCCCAAGAAGCTGTTTGGAAGCCCACCTAAATGGGTGGGTGGTGCATGGAGTTTAGTAATGGGCTTGGATAGTCCAAGCCATTACTAATTAATTTAATTAGTTAAATTAATAATCAAATATTTGAATTTTGAATTTTGAATTTGAAATTTGAATTTGGAAATTGGAATTTAGAATTCGAATTTCGAAATTCGAATTTTGAATTTGAAATTTGAAATTTGAAATTTGAATTTTGAAATTTGAATTTGAATTTGAATTTTGAAATTCGAATTTTGAATTTGAAATTTGAAATTTTGAATTTTGAATTTTGAATTTGAATGTTTGAACGTTCGAATTCAAGTGTTTGAATTCGAATTTGAATTGGTTTTGAAAAGTTGTTTCATAACAAAAGGATAAGACAGGATCTTATTGGAGCATATTCCTTGGATGAAGAAGCATCTTTGGAGGCTCTCCCTAGGCTGTTTGGTGCGCCACTTTTAAGTGATAAGAGTGTTATCTCATCACTTAAAACAAACCTCCATTCAGATTTGGTGGTTGAGGGAATCAGTGGGTAAGTTGATTCAAATTTTGAATGCAACTGCTCAATGTATTTGGACCCTTTATAGGGCTGAATTATGCGCATGAAAACTATATACTATATGATAATTTATGAATTTAAGTTTAAATTAATTTGAATTTAAATTCATGTGGATAAGATTGGAGGTTGTTGGCAAAGTTTGTTTTGCAACAGCTCCACCTTATCACACTGTTTCATGCACAACTTTCAAAGAAATTTGAAAGTTTGTTTTTCATTTTGAATGAATGAATTCCCTCCTCCTCTCCAAAGGGTGCGCATAAAAAGACATGTTCCTCACCTTAGGTTTCATTGGAAAACCAAGCCAACTCTCCTCCTCTATGCACCATTCTGTAGGGTAGCTCAGTACACCTTTCCAAACAGGATACCTAGCCTCCACCCTCACCACTTGTGCGCATAGCAAGCCTCATTGTGGTGTTCATCTGGTGGCTTTCAAGAAAGAGTTCTTGCATCATAGACGAACGGTGGTGTGGATCACCATTAGAGGGTTTGAACCCTTCAAGCCTGACATCTCATCTCCCTGACTGATCAGGCCAAAACAAGGTAACATCATGTTGTCTTAAAGCATGAATCTATGAGTGCATGTATGTTCCGCAGTAAAATTTTTTGTTTTACACCTTACATGCATCGGCCTTCAAAGGCCAGTTTACTTTCATTGTTCCCTTTTAAAAAGTGCCCCTTTTAACGATCAAATATTTTATAAAACAGTCATGATCATTGTTGTTAAAATCTCTCACTACGATTTTAAGTTTTTACGATTTTTTTTTGACAGAACGATTTTACTAATATCCCAAACGTTTTTACGACTTTTTTACATTACCATTTTACATTTTACGATTTTGTAATCCCCTTCCGATTTTACTTAAGATCTCAATTTTAACAACCTTGGTCGTGATTATCATGTTATTTGTAGTTGATTTACTAAAAAGTTAGTGGTTGTTATAAAAAAAAAAAAGTTAGTGGTAACATAAACATTAAAAGTCTTATGATTAAATTCACCCAAAAAAAGGTTTTCTAATGAAATAACCACTAGAAAATAACTATTTTGTCTATTATAGTTAATTAGTTACTAAAAAAGGTTTATTTTTATTTATTTTTTATTTTATAAAAAAAAAGTATTTGTGCTGGAGGCATCTATCACACATTACTTTAGTCACCAAATTATTGAATGTTAGACCTGAAATTTCTTTTTTCCAGCATTGTTTTCCGAGATGAATGGATTGCTTTGAAAGATTTTGGCAGCAAAAGTACATAGAAATATAATATGGAAGCTTTTATTCCTTGCATTCATGATCAATTCTGATGACCATAATTTTAGTTTGATAAATAAACATTACTTTTAGTTTTACAAACATTCTGCAAAGGAATCTCCAAGGGGCTCAGCAATAGGCAAAATCCAAGTAACTAGCATATTATCATTGCTCCTTGAAGAGCTCACGCCCAACGATCATTCTTCTGATCTCACTAGTTCCCGCCCCTATCTCGTAGAGTTTGGCATCTCTCAAGAGACGACCAGTTGGATACTCATTTACATAGTCATTCCCACCTAAGCATTGTATAGCCTGCAAATTTGGTAAATATAATATAAGCACTGTAAAATTTGAAAACAAGAACAAAAGCAGCAACTATAAACAATGCTAGCAACTTATTTTACCTGCAAAGCAACCTGAGTTGCTCTTTCAGCTGCACAAAGTATAGCTCCAGCACAATCCTGAAATCAGTAGCCAAGATTTTTACAATGAATAGCCAAACAACCGTGGTTAAAAACAGAAAAATAGTATAACTTTATAGCATTGAGGACCTGGCTGAAATCGGGGCCAGTAGAATTATGTTGAACCAATATCTTAGCGTAAGTTTATGCTTGAGTTTAAAAACAATTGCAGAAACAGGAACATATGCACACATTTCAAGACTGATGATTTATACTATTATTAACATATCATGTCAGCATAATAATATTATAATTTGTTGAATAAACTTTAAATGTTTTGTTAGTTTTATATTTAATAGTCTTAATTAAGTAGTCATGTGTTTAGGTAAGTGATATGCTCTCAGCATATATACTTTTATAGATCAAAAAGCAGGAAATCAGATCTAAAACTGTGTATAAAGGTGTATATGTGGTGAATTTATTGAATAAAAATTGTCAGACAATCTCTCACTCAGATTCTTCATGTTTACAGGAGAAAAATGACAAATAAAGGAGCTGGAAGAAAAATCAGACAGAAGCTCCACGCTCCAAGCGTAGGAATTCACGCTTGAAGCGTGGGAAAAGACTTCAAAACAGTGAGTCTACGCTTCAAGCGTAGAACCCTACGCTTGAAGCGTGGAGAAGACGAAAAGAGGCAGAAGCTCCACGCTTGGAGCGTGGATCCTGCGCTCCAAGCGTAGGGTTGAGATGGACAGCTGTCAGTTGCGAGAAAAGGAGGATTCTCAGGTTATAAAAAGGGCATATGCAACCCTAAGAAGACACTTTTGATATTCTGGACAAAATTCTAGGTCATTCGGAGGCGGAAGCTCTGGAGAGATCTCTTCTTCTACCTTTCTGTAGTTCTGATAGTTTATGTTTTCATTTGAATATTTGATTCTAGCCATGATAATGGTTGGCTAGAACCTCTTTGCTGTAGTTAGGGTCACGAACCCTTGTGAACCCTTGATACAATGGATTGAGTTTTTATCGATATATTTATCTTTTGAATTTCGTTCTATTCTGATCGTATTGTTATTGTTATTATTAGATCCGATCAATCTAGTAAGTAATAATAAATCTGAGGATTAGGGCCAACAAGAGGGATCTGAGGTCTTTAATCCAGAAAGGGGATAGAACGACGGTATGAACATGATCTAGGGATAGACATGATTCATATTGTAGATGTTTTAATTATCGATCTTTATGCTTGATCTCATATAGGGCACCTCAAGGAATTAGGGTTCTATATGAGATTAAAGGGTTAATTCCTCAAGGGATTGAGAATTAACTATTGATACCCTTATCTGATAATTATCTAATTTCACGATTTATATATTAATATTTAACTTAATCCAGAGTAAAAGGTGGGGATCATCGGTGAGTGTTATCTAACTGCAGCGTTTTTCTCATATATTCAAACCCTTCTTTTATTGGATTCTTGATTATTCAAAAATAACAAAAACACGTCTTTTATTTTACAAATCAATTTCCCACACAATCCTGACATTCGTGTCAAAAACCTTTTGAAATATTTAATCTTAAAAAGAATAGTTTAATTGATTTAGACACACTCTCTGTGGATACGAACTTTACTTATCATTTTATTACTTGCGCGATTCGGTACACTTGCCGATTCACGTCAAGTTTTTGGCGCCGTTGCCGGGGAGTGTTTTTCTAAAATCAATTAATCTTGATTTTAAAGATTAAATTGTTTTTATTTTATTTTATTTTAATTTTGTTTTGAATCTGTGCTACTAATCTTTTCTCTAAAGTTGTATGCAAAGCAGTGCTTTCCTAAGGAGAAGCGAACGAATTGCTCAAAGAGAGAAGGAAAGAAAAAGGGCACAGACAACTCCCATTCCAGTAGCTGAAACCCTAGAGATGGCTGCTCCTAATCAGAATGCTGATCCTAGGATGAACACCATCCTCACGCCTGTCTTTAACAGGCCCAATGCTGGAATTGTTCCACCAGAACTTGGGAACAATCAATGGGAGCTCAAGTCTAACATCATTCAGTTGGCCGAGAGAGAAAAGTATGGAGGAGAGGACAATGAAGATCCTCATAGATTCGTTGACAGATTTTTACGAATCTGTGACTCTACAAAGCCTCCACATGTTTCTGATGATGCAATCCGATTAAGACTTTTTCCTTTTTCTGTTAAGGGAAAAGCTCTTGATTGGATGGACAGACAACCTGCTGATAGCATCATTTCTTGGGAAAACTTGTCTGAAAAATTCTTTGCAGAATTCTTCCCCATGGAGAAATACAACAACATGGTGAATGATATCACCTCCTTCAAACAACAATTTGGAGAGACCATCTGCGCTTCTTGGAATAGATTCAAGGCTCTCATGAGAAAGGTTCCTCATTATAACCTATCTCAAGGGGACCAAGTGAGAATCTTTTTCAATGGTTGTCTACCGGAGACGAAATTGGTCATTAATACTGCAGCAGGCGGTTCTTTAGGTGATAAGCTAGCTTCAGAGTCATCATCTGATTGACAAGTTAGCTAAAAATGAGAATGAAACATCTACAAGGACAGGAAGAAGGGAAGCAGTGCCACTCAATGATAATAATGCAATGCTGGCAGAGCAAAAGTTGTTATCACAACAAATGTCCAATCTGAATGCAAAGTTTGAAAGGATGCAGCTTTCTAAAGTTCAAGCAAGTGCAGTTGTTCTTGACTGTGAATATTGTCATGAAGATCATGACACCAATGCTTGTCCTACATTGATGTCTTCAGATTATGCTCAACAAGTGCAGGTAAATGGCATTTGGTATGATCAGCGCCCTAATCAGCAAAATTTCTCAAGGAATCAGAATAATTCTGCTGGTGGTAATAATTACCAAAGGAAAAGTTACCAAGGTACTGGTTTAGATATGACATCAGACAACTATCTAAAACCACCACCTATTCCAAAAAAGGAGCCTTCCGACCTGGAGCGTTTAGTAGGAACATTAGCACAAAGTACTAACGCTTTCATGGAGGAAAGTAAGGCTAATCAAAGAAGTACCAATGCTTTCATTGAGGAAAGCAGAGCTGAGTCCAGAAATACGAAAGCTTCAATCAAGAACCTGGAATATCAGATTGGTCAACTTGCCCAACAGTTATCTGATAGAGCTCCAGGTACCTTTCCTGGTAACACTACTACCAACCCTAAGGAAGATTGTCTGGCAGTTACAACTAGAAGTGGGAAAGTGGTATCATCCCCACCAAAACCTATAGAAGAGGAAGAGAAGGTTGAACAGGAGGAGGAGTCTGAAAAAGAAACTGAAAAGTCTCCTGAAATATTGAAACCGGCTGATGATGTGAAGGAGCCAGTTACTCTTCCAAAAGAAAAATTTGAACTTAGCGAAGAGTATCTTATGAAAATGACACCTTATCCTGGAAGGTTGAAGCCAGAATTAAAAGCAAAGAGTCATGACAGATTTCTTGATCTTTTCAAGAAATTGCATGTGAACATTCCGTTTGCTGAAGCATTGGCTAATATGCCAAACTATGCCAAATTCATGAAAGATCTCCTTTCCAGGAAGCAAAAGCTACAGGAATGCCAAACAGTTGCACTTACTGAGAAGTGCAGTGCTATTATCACTAGGAAGTTTCCTCCCAAACTTCGTGATCCTGGAAGCTTCAACATTGAAATTGAAATAGGAGACACAAAGATTGGCAAAGCTTTGTGTGATTTAGGGGCGAGTATTAATCTGATGCCCTTATCTGTTTGTAAAGCCTTGGGGATCACTGAATTGAAGCCTACTTTGGTTTCTCTTCAGCTTGCTGATAGATCCTTAAGGAAGCCAAGTGGAATAGTCGAAGATGTTCTTGTAAAAATTGACAAGTTCATCTTCCCGGCTGATTTTATTGTGCTTGATATGGAGGTAGAGAATGAAATGCCTCTCATATTGGGTAGACCTTTCCTGGCCACAGCCCGTGCAATGATTGATGTAGAGCAGGGAAAGCTGGTGCTAAGGATGAATGAAGACACAATCACTGTCAATGTCTTTGATGCAATAAAAAGACCATATGATGATAGTGATTGTTTTGAAATTAATGTCTTAGAGGAAGTGATGCAAGAAGATGAAACTCCCTTGCAAGAATTGACAGTTGAATTGCAAGAGAGAGATCATATCCCTTTTGAGGAAGACATTAAAGTTGCTGATGAGTTGCTGGAACAGAAAACTTCTGACAAAGAAATAGGTGCTCCTAAAGTTGATCTTAAGGAGTTACCTCCTGCCCTAAAGTATATGTTCCTGGGTGACAATGAAACATATCCAGTGATCATAAATAAAAGGTTATCTGCTAATGATGAGAAGAAACTGAAAGAAATTCTTTTAAAGCATAAGACTGCTTTAGGATGGTCCATGGCTGATCTTAAGGGTATAAGTCCTTCTTTCTGTACGCATAAAATTCTCATGGAGAATGATATCAAACCTGTAAGGCAGCCTCAAAGAAGATTAAACCCCATGATGAAAGAAGTGGTAAGAAAAGAAGTAGTCAAACTTCTTGATGCAGGTATGATTTATTCAATTTCAGATACTGCATGGGTAAGTCCTGTACAAACTGTGCCAAAGAAAGGGGGTGTCACTGTGGTGAAGAACGATAAGGATGAATTAATCTCTACCAGGACAATTACTGGCTGGCGAATGTGTGTTGACTATAGAAGGCTTAATGAAGCAACTAGGAAGGATCATTTTCCTCTCCCTTTTGTGGATCAAATGCTGGAGAGGTTAGCAGGTCATTCTTATTATTGTTTCCTTGATGGATACAGTGGTTATAATCAAATTGCAGTGACTCCTGAAGATCAGGAGAAGACAGCATTCACTTGTCCTTTTGGCGTTTTTGCCTATAGGAGAATGCCGTTTGGATTATGCAATGCACCTGCTACTTTTCAGAGGTGCATGTTATCAATCTTCTCAGATATGGTAGAAAAGTTCTTGGAGGTATTCATGGATGACTTTTCGGTATTTGGCTCTTGTTTTGATGATTGCTTAGGCAACTTATCTAAAGTACTGAAAAGATGCCAGGAGACAAACCTGGTCCTTAACTGGGAAAAATGTCACTTCATGGTCCAAGAAGGCATTGTGCTTGGACACAAAATTTCTAAGGAAGGTATAGAAGTTGATAGAGCAAAACTAATGCTCATTGAAAAACTACCTCCTCCAATTAATGTTAATGGAGTGAGAAGTTTCCTTGGTCATGCTGGCTTTTATAGAAGATTCATCAAAGACTTCTCTAAAATCGCCAAGCCACTAAGTCAACTTCTAATGAAAGACAATGAGTTTGTTTTTGATGATGCTTGTCTTAAAGCCTTTAATTTGCTAAAGGAAAAGCTCACTACTGCTCCTGTCTTGGTTTCACCTGATTGGAGTATGCCATTTGAGTTGATGTGCGATGCTAGTGATCTTGCTATTGGTGCTGTTCTTGGCCAACGAAGAAACAAACTGTTGCACGTGATTTACTATGCTAGCAAAGTTCTGAATGAAGCACAGGTAAACTATGCAACAACAGAGAAGGA
The DNA here is from genome assembly GCA_032173675.1 of Gastrolobium villosum. NCBI lineage: Eukaryota > Viridiplantae > Streptophyta > Magnoliopsida > Fabales > Fabaceae > Gastrolobium > Gastrolobium villosum. The sequence continues at coordinate 47,407 of JAVKPL010011265.1, forward strand.
GATGCTCGCTGTGGTCTATGCACTTGATAAATTTAGACCTTATCTCCTTGGTGCCAAGACCATCATTTTTACTGATCACGCAGCAATAAAGTATTTGATCTCTAAACAAAATGCCAAACCACGACTGTTAAGGTGGATGTTATTATTTCAAGAGTTTGATTTAGAGATAAAAGACAAGTCAGGGATGGAAAATAAAGTTGCTGATCACTTATCAAGAATCCGAGAGAAGACCCTACAAGATGATCCTGCTTTAGAGATCAACGATTATTTTCCGGACGAACAAGTCCTTGCAATCTCTGTGAAATTGTCTGAAGAACCAATTTTTGCACTGCATATGGAACCATGGTTTGCTGATTTTGTAAATTTTAAGGTAATCAAGAAAGTACCTCCTGATTTCACAAAGCAACAAGTAAAAAAAAATTTACATGATGCTAGGAGGTATGTATGGGATGATCCCTTCCTGTATTTCCAATGTGCTGATGGAATCTTGAGAAGATGTGTATCAGAATTGGAAATCAAGGAGATTTTATGGCATTGTCACAATTCTGATTATGGTGGCCATTTTGGTGGAAACAGAACTGCCCAGAAGGTATTGCAAAGTGGGTATTACTGGCCTACTCTTTTCAAAGATGCCAGAGAGTATGTTGAAAAGTGTGAAAGATGCCAGAAGACAGGGAACATTTCCCGAAAAAATGAAATTCCTCTAAACACTATTATGGAGGTGGAATTATTTGATTTATGGGGGATCGATTTCATGGGACCATTCCCATCTTCCTATTCCAACCAGTACATTTTGGTAGCTGTGGACTACGTTTCTAAGTGGGTTGAGGCAACAGCTCTTCCTACTAATGATGCCAAGGTGGTTGTGAACTTCCTGAGAAAGAATATCTTTACCAGGTTTGGAGTGCCGAGAGCAATCATAAGTGATGGAGGCTCTCATTTTTGCAATAAGCAGTTTGAAAATCTGTTAACAAAGTATGGTGTCAGGCATAAGGTTGCTACACCTTATCATCCGCAGACGAGTGGCCAAGTGGAAGTTTCCAACAGGGAATTGAAGCGAATCCTGGAAAAAACTGTGAGTATTTCTCGGAAGGATTGGTCGAAGAGACTGGATGATGCACTGTGGGCATACCGAACTGCATACAAAACTCCGATAGGAATGTCTCCCTATCAGCTTGTGTACGGGAAAGCTTGTCACTTACCTGTGGAGCTTGAACATAGAGCCTTTTGGGCTATTAAATTCCTAAACTTTGATGCCACAGCAGCTCTTGAGAAACGAAAGTTTCAACTGTTAGAGCTGGATGAGTTTAGGAATTCAGCTTTTGAAAGCTCCAGAATTTATAAAGAAAAAGCCAAGAAATATCATGATAGCAAAATTGTACACAAGGAGTTTGAGCCTGGTCAGCAGGTATTGTTGTACAACTCCCGATTGAAACTTTTTCCAGGGAAGTTGAAATCCAGGTGGACAGGACCTTTTGTGATTAAAAAGGTCTTTCCATATGGTACTGTTGAAATATCTTCCATGGAGGAAGACAGACCCTTCAAAGTCAATGGCTCTAGGTTGAAGTTCTTCCATGGAGGACCAGTGATGAAACAGGTTGTGGCCTTGCGCCTTCATTCCATTGCAACTTAAATGAGGTAACCGTCAGGCTCGGGACGTTAAACACGCGCTAGTTGGGAGGCAACCCAACGTCCTTATCCCGTTAATTGTATCTTGTTTTCATTATTTTTCTTTAGGTAACCAGAGAAAAAAAAAATGAATGAAGGAGGAAAGTAAAAAAAAAAAAAAAAATCCAGTGAGTCTACGCTTGAAGCGTAGAACTCTACGCTTCAAGCGTAGAAAGAAAAAAATTAGAATAGAGGGTCTACGCTCCAAGCGTAGAACCCTACGCTTCGAGCGTAGAAAAGATGCTTGAACAGAAGCTGAGCGCTCCAAGCGTGGGAACCCACGCTTGAAGCGCAGGAAACTCAAGAGAAGGTCTGGGAAGGGAATTTGAAGAGTCAGAGACAGAAGGTCTACGCTTCAAGCGTAGAATCCTATGCTTGAAGCGTAGATGGAGAATGTGGAACGTCAAGGGCAGTAAGTCTACGCTTGAAGCGTAGAACTCTACGCTTCAAGCGTAGAACAGGGTTTTAAGTGCAAAACCCTAACTTTTCTTCCCCAGCGCCGCGACACTCTCCTTTCCCCTCTCCTCTCTTCTCTCTTTTTTTTCTCCTTCTCCCCTCCCTCTCTTCCCCACTCCTCACCATCACCACACTCTCCCTCTCCCTTTTTCTTTCCCTCTCCTCTCTCTCACTCTCCCCCTCTTCACCACCGTACACCACCATCACTCCACCACCGTTCACCAACCACTACCATCACACTCTTCTCTCTCTCTCACTCTTCCCCCTTCCATCTAACCACTCTTCACCACCGCGCACCGCCATCATCTCCCACCACCGTTCATCTTCTCCACCGTTTACTTGGGGTAGGATCAATTTTCTGCATAAATTTCGATCAAAATGGCTGGAGAAAAGGTAAACATCTATTATTCCTTTTTCTCATTACTTGATGATGGTTGTAAGGATAGGAGAGGTATGAATTTGATATATTTGGCATATGGTATGTGTTGTTCATAATTAGGAATAAGGGCTGTTAAAATGCTTTGGCTGAAAATGTGCATGGTAAAT